>WTSP01021481.1:0-49990 GCA_025331215.1 Actenoides lindsayi | reverse complement strand
GGCTAAACAGCCCCAGGGCTCTCAGCCTTTCCTCATAAGAGAGATGTTCCAGTCCCTTCATCATCTTTGTAGCTCTCCGATAAGCCTCACATATGTAAATAGGAAGGGAGTAAAGACTTATACATATTCCCTGTGGGTAAATTAAGGGCTAATTAGTTTCTATTACAGCAAGGGAGATTTAGGTCAGATTTAGGCGGGGTTGGACTTGATGATCTCCAGAGGTGCCTTCCAACCCCTACCATTCTATGATCCAGAAAGACAGAAAATCTCCATCTTTGGGTTTTTCCCAAGAACAGTTGCAGTGGATGCTCTGATTGATGCCCTTCTTCACCTTTCTTTATCTCTTCTGTTTCAGTGACTGAAAAATGTGGCAATGACAGTATAAAGTTGAGGGTGGCAAGTGTAGATGAGGTGACTCTTTGGAGTAAATTAAGAATCAAACTTACAGCAGTGGTTTTTATAGTCTCATATTCCCTGATTGTTACCATAAGGACACCTATTGCCTTTTTAGCCTTATTGCTGTGATTAAGAGTGCTATTCCACAGAGAGGAACTGGAGACTCCCAGAAACCTTGGGGCCTTAGTTTGTGACCGCTTCAAGTTATGCAATATTTGTCTCTGTTGCAGTTTTTAATTTTCTCTTTTTTTTTTCCTTTTCTATTTCTTTTTTATCTTTTCTTTCAGAATTACAGTCCTGCGTGTCAGTGTGGGACATTAACCTGCCCCATGAAGTGCAAAACCTGAAAAAACATATAGAAATGAGACAGGAGTTAGCAGAAAAAATGAAGAGCTTTTCTTTGGACTGAAAAGACACCCTGCAAGTGCCATTCTCTTTTCTAGGCTTCCATCCTAACTTACTGTGCAATATTTACAGCTTCTTCTCGCTGGGGTTTTTAACCAAAAACCATGAAGAAAATTTCCATGAGAGAGGCAGCTGGTATCCATAGGATACCAAGAAAAAAAGAAGGGCAAGTTATTTGTAATATTTGAAAGGACGAAAACCTACTGGGCATTTCTGAATCTAAAGTGTTATCATGCATCTGTGGTTTACTTGTGAAGTTCTGGCTCAGCTTCATTTTTTGATCCGACTTAAATTGGGAATAAGCCAGGAAACTATAAATGGCTGGTATTTACTTCATTATCTCTACTGAGCTGACACTGTAATAAGAAGCAAAAGTTAAGCCTCTGTGTGTTTACTGCAGTTTGCATGTATGAGTTTGCTCTGATGATTCATGTTTTAGTAATAAGTCAGAGCTTATGACCCTGAGTATATGAAAGCAAGCATTGTATTGTATGTAGTAACAGTATTTAAAGGAACATATAATGACCACATTACTCAGTGAAAAAAACAGGCAGAATATTTTTTTATTATGATCAGAAAAAAGAGTTGTGCTACAATAATAAAAAAGCTCAGAATTCAGACCTTAAATACACCATCAGGCATCTGCAAGCCAGTGTCCTCTGGCAGCAGTGCAGTCTGCCTTGGCCTTGGAGGTGTAGTCACATTGCTACGTACGTTACTTTTCACATACATCTGCTGTGCAGCTCACTTTGAAAGGCCAAGAGAAAACAGGGTGAAAACTCCGATCCAAATGCTGCTACAACTTGTACCCCACAGCAAGCAGTGTGCTGCTGTAGCCAGACTGATAGTTCTTAGTCCAAATTGTGGTCTTGCTTACCTCAATCTGAAAAGGAAAAACGACAAAAAAGGAACTTTCACTTTGATCTGTCTAACGTGCAAAGTGTCCACTTAATCTTGTTTTAAGTGGTTATTTTGGAGGTAAGCAGGGGAGCCTTCAGGAGTGTAAGAATTGGCTACCTCTAGTGTTTAACTACCAGAATTTTGTTGTCACTCATCTTCATTCAAGAGATGCCCTTTGCTGCTCTCTGGTTAGAAGTCCAAGCTGCTTCTTTTGGCCTGTACTGACCTGCTCTAGGTAAGTGCCTTGTTTCTGTCCATCAGAAGACAGATGGCATTTTCTTTTTTTGATACCAAAAGAATCTATAGGGTGCTCCTGAAACCTGAAGGAGTGGCGTATCCAGAGCCATTTCTGAGTCTATGGAGCTGAACAAGGTTGAGCAACCAGAAAGTTCTCAGCTCTTTCTGCAGTCTTGAAGAAATTACATACTAGAACAGCATTTATTGTGTCCAGCTGTATCACTGTGCCATCCTCTGCCATCTCTTGAGTGCGTACTCAGGATTCCTTTCAAATACACACCCCAGTTTGTATGTATTCTTGTAACCTGCATACTGAGAATAATTTGCTATTTATATGGGATTTTATAACTCAGAAAATATATATTATCATATAATGAATACTTTTTTTAAAAAAAGAATAGTATATATGTACTGTGATTATGTTTATTTATGTCATTTGGAGATGTAAGCCTTAAACCTTTTTATTAAAACTGTGCTTTGTTAATAACATGGGGTACTCTCTGGTTGCTGAATTTCCAAGGTGCTTTTGGGCGCAGTTTTTGCGGAGCTTAATCCACATCAGGATGATGCAGGATCCCTGTTCTGGAGGTTGTGTTGACACAGCTGCATTCCCCCTTGTTCTCTGTCTCATAGTGCACCTCTTGAGCCCTCTTCCCTTTTTAGTTTTTCTTCTTGGTGTTTCTCGCAGCCTTTCCCGGAGCTGGGAGGTGGCCTGTGAGCCCTACTGTCCTTGGCAGTACTGTCCTTGGCAGTACTGTCCTTGCAGGTGCCAGCACCTCTTCTGAGACCCTCTGGCAGAGTGATCTGCAGGGCCAAGCAGGCCTGCGTGCTGGGTGTTACAGGGCTAGCAGAGAACAACAGAGACAAGAGCAACCAAAGGGAAGACAGGAGGTCCTTACAAACCTGGCTACGTCGGTCTCTGCTGAATTATCTGTGGGGAGAGAGTACAGTTCTGTACCAGCACTAACCCCCAGGGACTATCCAGCAGTGCAGCCCTTGTGCAGATGGAGCACGGCCACCCCCAGCTGCCTGCGCCTCTCAGACTTTTTAGTACGAGAAGAAAATATTTGGAGAGGATCTGGCCTTGGTGCTTCTTTTTGTTCTCTGCCATTTGATACAGCCTAGATGTACATCTCTGGCCATCTCAAACCCTGTTCAGCTCATGCTGTGCAGCTGCCTGTCTGCCCTTGGGGCAGTTCTTGGAGGTAACAGAAGCAGGCCATATCCTGTCAAGTGAAGTGGACAGCCCTTAGCAGCCATCTTCTTCCTCAGTGTGGGAAAGCTCTGGAAAGAGGTGGCTGCAGAATCAGCCAGGACCTTGCAGGCAGGAAGTGGGCAGGTCCAATTCCAAAGCGCGTGAGGACTGGCATCCCCTTCCCAGCTGGGACATGCCACCAAGGGAAAGAACAGCTCTGCTGTGCAGCAACCATTTAAACTCGTGCTGTAAGGAAACATTTTCCCAGAAAACAACTCTACTGACAAACTATAAGGAAGGAGGAAAAAAAGTCCCGTAACTTCATGTTCCTTCGGGTTTTAGTGAAGCCACTTGGAAACCAGTGGGATGTGATCCCACGAGAATACCAGTTCTGTCGGATGTAAAGCTTCCTGTATACTTAGGATAACATCCAGCACCTGAAAACAAAAATATAACCCTTACTTCAAAAAAAACCCACCCTGTTTGCTCATGGGAAACAAGCAGTGTGGTTTGGCTGTGCTGTGACACCTCAGCTGGGACCTGTAATTAAGCCCCATCTTCCTCAGAACTGTGCAGCTAAAGGAAAGTGGAGTTTGGACCTAAAGACAAGGAAACAAAAGGTACAGAGTGAGCTGAATGCTTGATTAGATGTTGAGTTGGGTTTGTTTTCCAAAGTATCTTTCCCCTCCTGTGCTACTGACTTTAATTAGAATCATTCTTTTTATTGGTTGCTTGCTCTGACAAATGACATATTCAGAGTCACCTGTACATTAATTTTAACCTTTTTTAACAAGCAGTTCCTGGTTAATCCCACTGTAAACAGGTTACACAGCCTGATCTCATATACTTCCTTTATTCTATCCTGGCATTCCTCTTGCTCTGCAGTCTCACACTGCCTCTTGTCTCCCTTATTATTATCCTATTCTTCATGCACCACTTTGGGGCAAAACTGGGACGTATAATGGAGGAGAGAGAATGAGGTCTCCTGGGCATGAGTTGATCCTCAAACATGGGCATGTCTCGTTACTGTCACTTAACCATAGCCATCAGCCTGGAGTGAGCAAGACAACAATCCATCTTATGATGAACTCTTCAGATACCAGAGACTTGAGAAAGCAGAAAGGGAAAAGAATGAGACTCAGTGAATGAGCAGAAGACAATGACAATTGTGTTCTTCCATCAGACTTTCAAGTGAAAAAGCATATGCACAATTCCTCTTCTCCCTTATTTTCTGGCCATTAAATCATTCATTTTAAAACTGTGGAAAGGGCTCCCATCACCTCCCTCTCTTAAGAGAACGAAATTTAGGAAGTAACGGTTTTTCTGCCGGAATTGCTTCATGGGTATTACAAATTCATCCAGGATGGTACTGACCTACACATTCCCTTCAAGAAAAACCGACTTCACAGTCTTTGAACAAGTTTAAAGGAAAAGTAGATATACTGGCTGCCCAGTGTACTATTTTGTTAACCTTTCCAAATTTTTTTTCTTTTTTTTTTTTCTTCTTGTTTTGGTTTGGTTTGTTAGGTAGGCATGTACCCTTATAACAATTTTATTACTTTATAAATACAGAGTTGCATAATCATGTGAGAGCTGCCAATCATACTTACGGCATATCAGTATTTTAAAATTCAGGCTTTTAAGGGGGGGTGGAACAACCCACAACCTGTATTACAGTTGTATTAGCAAAGAGAATCCTCATTTAGCAAAGTTTAGAAACAAATGCAAGTGAAGTTTCCAGTGTGCAGCTTCAGGAACATTCTTTGCTGTATTTGTGAGCTGTGCAGGCACGGTGTGAAGCCAGCACTGTCTCTATCTGTAGGTACCTCAGTGGGACTCCTCAGTACTTACACTGGTTCCTGTTTGATTAAGTAACAGAATTAAAAGAAAGATCAGATTGTGAAACAACTTTTTTTCCCTGCAGTGACCTTATGCTAACGGGTACCTACTGTTTACATGGTTTATTTTAATTTAGCAGTAAGCTAGAATCATTATTTAGTTAATTCTAAAAATTATGATACACCAATAGATCTATTAAAAAACCCAGTAAATTTTTAAAGCTATCCCTATATGATTTGGTAAAACCAAAATGAAAGTAAAAGCAAGCTAAGGCCTTTGCTTTTTTCTTTTTCTTCTGCATTGCTCTGGTTTTGTAACTGCCCGAGAAGATAACAGGCGACCGCTGTCGCGGTTCTTCAGTGCTGCGGTCAATCCCTGCCAAGGCTGTCACTAATTAGTAGGAAGAGACTCAAAAATCAATGTTCTATCTCTGGCATATGTGATTATTTACTTCACTTCCACCACAGCCCGTTGGCATCAATGACCTGAAAGAAATTAAAATCTTCTGTGGCAATTGCAGCGTTTTGTCTCTGATGCACCATTTATTTCCCTGCCTTTTTCCTGTGCTCTTCTCCTGGTGGTGGCTGGGCCTGGGAGAGGGGTTGGGGGGGGCTTTCTAGGGAGTGGGTTCCATCCCCAGTAGAAAAGCACAGAAACCATTTTGCAGTTGGCAGAGCAAGGGGGGAAGAAGTTAAAAACAAAAATAAAAATTAAAAAAAAAAGGGAGAAAAGCTGATGGTGTGACACTGCTCAACAGCACAGCCCAGCGTCCTTCCCACTGCAGGGGGCCAGGTGCCCCACTTTGGTGCTGCCAGGGAGACCCCATGACTCCCACCCCAGCAATGCTGTCCCTGGCAGGGGGAACGGGTCAGAAAATGTGACTGCACAGCACCTGGACAGACCCACAGCTCTTCCTTTCTCCTGCAGGACACCAAGTGGGGAGGCGAGCAGGCTGGTGGCAGCAGCACAGGGCTGTCCACCACCAGCCCTTCCAGGGCACTGCTCTCGCAGCATAGTCAGGGAGCTTCAGCTCTTCTTGCACCATCACCACCTGTGCCCGGGGCTGCCCAGGCCACGACTCCCTCAGAGGAGCTCCTCGAGGCCACGCTCGTGCTTTGCACCGACTCTTTCCTGCATAGGCCCATCTAGGAATGAGGCTGCAAAAGGAACAAAATACTTCATGCTGAGTTCCCCTTTAAGTCCTTTCTCAAGGGAAGGATGACCCCTAACTAGTCACTGAGGATGAGGAGAGGCCTCGGGCTCCTCCACAGGCCCTGGGTCAGCCGGGCACGGTGACAGGAGCATAGCGACTCAGCTCTCAGGGTCACACGCCTCTAGCGTGGCCACCTCTTCCCCCGCTCCATGTTTTGGCAGCTCCTGCAGAGCCCAACCCACAGAAGCCCATTGCCGACAAGGACACAGCATAGCAGGGCCGACCTTTACCTTGTAGATAGAAATACATACAGTGGCAACAGAAACACCCGGCACCTTGCACTCCAGATACATTCAGTTCACCAATGCCCAGTTCTGCTTTTTCTTGCCTTGACATCTCCGTGTCACCTTGAAAACATCTGTTCTCTGCAAGGCAGCAAGAACCAGCTGCCACTACCACCACCTACCACGTCTGTAGCAGCCTGGAGACGGGAAAAAAACCTGTTCAGTTTTTCTCAGCAAAGGCTGTGAAGGGCTGAGGGAGGCCGAGCCCAGCTGCCCACCCTGGTGCGATAGGGTTTCTGAGGCCTGGCAACACACGGGACAGCCAAATCCAGCTCCTCCTGGCAGCATCCATCCTCCTGGCACCTTCCTCCCCGGGGGGGCCATCGTGCTCTGCCCTGAGCCCATCCTGCCCAAAGCCACCCGGCACCTGCCCCTACCCTGCTCTCACGGTTGGGAAGTAACAGGTCTGCACACACAGGCTGGGAAGATGCCACAGAACCCTCCTGGGTCTGCGTGAGACCTTTCACAAAGATCTGGGGAAACCCGTTTTATGCATTAGCTATTTTCTGGTGCTGTCATAAGCACCTCCTGATGAACGCCCACATAAAACTCCTGTGAATTCTGCCGTTTTGAAGCCCACTGATCTGAAACTCAGTACTCTGCTGAGCAGGGGAGGGCACAGCAAGAAGGGTCAGACTGATGCCCTGGGGCTCAGCTAAGTGGGTGCTTACCCCAGGGTACTCTATTTGCACCCGTGGTTCATCTTCTAGGACTAAGGGAGGCCACTTCAGATGTCGGAACAAGGCACCAGGGCTCAGACGTGCTCCCAGCTCTCCTCTCTGCAAGGAAACCATCCATGAAATGGGGCTGACACCTCCTCCACCCCAGCCAGGCCTCTCTGGGTGCTGCTGACAGAGGACCAAAAGTCTATCTGCTGCCCCTGCAGCGATGCCAGCCAGGCAGAGGAAGTATTTCCCCTCTCCATATGGCTCCATGAGCTGCTACAGCAACAACTCTTTTGCATTAGTCTACCGCTGTCAGGTTCAGGCAAAACTCAAAGGATGCTGTTAAATCACACGCACACAAGTAAAGGTTTAATGAGTTTCTATTACTCAGAAAAAGTTCCAAATTTGGAAAGTGAATTTCTGAACTTTAAAGAGAAGTCCCTGGCTAGAGCCCACGCTCCTGGCTGGCGCGAGGCAACAGCAGCCCCTAACGGGCGGTGAGCCAGAGGCCCGGGCCACCCGGCCCCGCTCGGCAGCCGCCCTCCCTCGAAACACTGCAGTTGCTCATACTCAATAACTAACTGCCAGACAGGTAATTAAGCTTCAGTCAACAGTAATCTTCAGATATTACCCACGTGTCAAATAATGGTGTGTGCTGACCATTCTGCAACTCAGAAATTTCATCTCAAAACAAGCTCCCACCTTGTAATTACAGGAAAGACTGCAAGGCAAAAAACCCCAGAAGTGTTCAGTTCCCTGGGTTTACAGCTATTGCAGCCAAACCCAGCAAGGGACACAAACTCCTAGGTTCTGCCAGCGCTCAGAAGTAGCTGGTGCAGAGCAATCAGTTGTGCTGGAAGAGCAGAAAGGCAGCAGTAAGAAGAATGGGTCACCTCCCGACTCGTCCTCATCTCCTCACCCCAAAAGGAGACCTCCCTCTGCCAGGGGATGCCCAGTGGGTTAGGGCACTGCACTGCAAACACCCACCACTTGCCCAGGCTCGGGGAAATGGGGCAGCAGGAAAAGCGCTGTAATGCCCAGGGTGAGCGCTTCTGCCCTCAGCAAAACGGCCCTCATGTCACGGCTGAAAGAGAAGCAGTCAAATGTATGCAAACAGGAGCCCCCTGTTACCAGCTCAAAGCACCTCAGCTGTTAGAAAGCTCTTCTAGAAGAAAGGAAAAGGTGACACTGCCTCTCTCCTTGGCCAGCAGTGACCAGAAGTGCTTTGCAAAGGACGCTAAACCATGGGAGAAGGAAAAGATGAAGCACTTCATGTCATTGTGACTCAAGTGGCTGAAATGCACGTCAGCGCTCCAGCAAGGCGTGCAAGGGCAGAAGGTGGACAGACCTGCAACACCGGACCTCTGCCAGGGCACTGCAGGCAGCAGGCACAGTCCCTGGAGGCTTCTTGAGGAGTTAACGACTGTATGTTGACCGCAGATGCAGGCAGGGGTACTTTCTCTAACGCACAGACCATCGCCAAGGCCAAATGCTGGACACCATTTGCATTAACTGAGTGCTGCTATTAAAACAAAGTCTTGTTACGAGAAGTAACTTTGCAACTAAGCACTGATCTGAGTAACCGATGTGTACAGTAGATGTATCCTCCCACACCCCCACCTTCTGGGCTGCCTTTTAAAAACAGATGGAGATCTTTGCCAGTATCCCCAGACAAGCTGTTTCCATTTCCCATCTTCTCAGAAAAAAAGCTGTGGTGCCTGCTTACCTCTGAAGAAATAGAGGGCAGGGAATTTTAGCATCATCAATGCCACCGGAGATGTGATGAAGGTCACCACATCCCTCCTGCTTCAATGTCACTGCAGCAGTAACATGCTATACAAGACATCCTTAGTACCGGATCTTCTCACAGAGAACTAGATAGCAAAATGACAAGGCAAAAGCTGCCTCCCTGCCCTTGGTTTTGTCTGTACAGTTAATCACAGCTGTCGCTATACCAAATGTCTATCTGTGCCTGACGGTTCCTAAGCAACTATGCCAACTGCTTGGGGCTCAGCTTGTCCAATCAGTCCCAGAAAATCTTAAGAGGGTCTCAGGCAGGGTAAGGCAGGAAGGGAGACTCCTTGCCCAGCTCCAGGCAGGACTGACTCCAGCAGCACATCTCCCTGTTCTGCTGTTGACCACCCCACAGACGCAGACAGGTGCCCAGGGCGGAGCTGACAGCTGGGCACTGCACCCACAGTGCAGGTCCCCCACCAGGAAGCTTTTGAGATGGAAAGAGATGAATTTTCTTTCAAATCACCCACCTGTTTCTAGGATGAGAATTTCAGGGGAGCAAAGAGCAGCTTGGGCTTGCTAGGTTGGTTAACCCAATCCCTCTCTCCTGCTCTTCCTCACCTCCTTCCTACCAGCAAAAGCCCCAAAAAAATCTGCTGGAAAAGTCAGGGAGGAAGAATGGAAAGAGACTAAAGTAGGGAAATTTCCATTCATACACCGACTTCACTCTCTTTTGGTGGTCTGTCCTGCAGTAGGCACCAGTACCACACCAGAGGAGGTGGTAAGAAAGATGGAGCGACAGGCGGCCCAAACAGTGGCTACAACGTACAGTAGGATCCGTCACAGCCCAACTTCCACAGCATCCCACAGCACATCTCACACGAGTCAAGAGCACAGCCCATCGCACTGCTAGGAGACAGCATTGTGATAGATTATAGGACTTTACACCATTTACACAATTGATTTCCCCTCCCAAGAACTCCCTCTCACAACTGTGGGGTTTGACTGCACCTGCAGTTTTCACTCTGCTTTTGCTGCCTCCTCCACAGAACAAGTACCAGCCCTGCACGGCCTGCCCTGCCCACTGAAACATCTCATCCCATCTTCAGCTGTACCAGAAAGCGTTGTCACCTTCCTGAACTCCTGCAGGTGCCAGGGTTGACTACATCCTCACCTTTTTCTTTCTTTAATTAGAAGTCCTCTGAGAAATACATCAGGAAATGCAGCAGGGAAGTGTGCCATCTTAACTCGGTGATTTTGCAGTGACTTGCCAACGCTATGTAATTCTGGCTCGCAGGTGACAGGGCTGCAGGTGCTCGGTCCTGTTAAAAATCCCAGCTTGGTGTTTCCTCTTGAGCCCTAAAACCAACAGAGTTACTCAAGAAATACCCACTTCCATCCTCTCCCCAACTACTGGAGCTGGTGCCACCTTTCTGCAACAGTCGTGTGCAGCTCTACGAACCTGGGGGACGCCCGCTCTGAGGCACAACACTCCAGCTCCTCCTACACAACCTTCACCCCGGGAGAGCGCGGAGCAGGACAGCAAAACCCAAACCACGCCAGCTGGAACTGGGGGAGACTTTCTGCCCAGAAAGACAGCTGAGAGAGACAGGGCAGCCAGAGCAGTTTGCAGATGGCGTGGTACAAATGCACCGTATGAAGGTTAAACATTCCCTCACAGTGTTCTCACTCTTCAACGTTGTGTAAGAGTCAAAGAGAAAAATACAGAATTTTGACCATCTTTCCAGACCCAGAAAATGTTACTTTCCACCTACGCCCCTCCCTTTCAGCAAACACACATCACATCAACGTCCGGGTTTCTGTTGCCCTCGGGACACCCATTCCTTTCACTTTTCCACACTACACGCACTTTTGCACATCAACGAATGTGAATGAAAAGAAGTCACCGAAATAAACCAACGTTGTCTCTGGAAGGCCCTTGCACATGGTGGTTAAGCCAGAGACAACATGTGGTACAAGGGTAAGTGGTGATGGCTGTAAGAACCAAATCCTCTGTAGAGAGAAAGCAAACAGCACAGCAGCACCGATTCAGCCGATCCTGTATTTGCTCCACAAAGCAGCATCTCACATCTGGAAATTGAGCCCAAATTTTCTTCCATTAGCAAACAACCTTCACACAAGCTTCATTCTAGACAGAACGACATGAATACAGCACACAGGGATTTAAGACACACCAAGCTGCTTGGCTCTTTTATGTGAGAATAGAAAATAACACTTAAGTTCTGGTACAGAAAGTCAACTGAGATCAGCATCTCCCACCAGTACAGTCTGTTCCAGACAGATAAGAAACAAGTGTTAGGACAAAGCCCAAAGCAGAACCAGTCTGAGCAGAAGTAGGGAAGAAATCTCAGAGGGGAATGCCAAAGAGAAACGGGAACCAAAAATTTACAGCTTTTGATTTTCTTGCTCACCAAGGACAAGAGTTTCTCAAGTCGCCAGAGTTTTAATCAGTGTTAAAAACAACACAGAAGAGAAAATCCCAAAGCTGGCTGTCAACCCCAAGGACCTGGCTTCCTTGAACTTCTTTCTCAACCATCAAACTGAACAAAGGTCTTTCCTCATTTCCCACATTTTATTTACTATTTCATGTAATTTCTCAGTTGAGGAAGCCCTTTGCTTTGCATAGCAAATCAGCTACATTATTTGCACTGTGCTCATCACCAAGACCCAAGTGCCCCATGAAGTACATTAATAGAAGTCAGCAAAATCTGACACCACCGCAGAGATTTTTATTTTTCCATAATCAGCCCTCTCAATTATAATATTAATTCCATGGTGAGTAAGGCCAGGGTCAGCATGATCTGCTAATATATTATTAAATCAGTTTTTCTGAGAAGGAATCATATTATTAACAGTTTCACCCTGGTAGAATGCTTAACCACAGGTGTGTGCCAGTAGTTCAGCAGTAAGGGGAGTTTTAGTTTCTCAAAGCACCATCTGCATTAATAACGACCATTCTCAGTAGCATATTTACAGTAGAAAACTGATATTGCTCTCTTATTTTACAAAAACCATCATGAACAGTAACGATTAATTCTGCAGATCCCTTCCTACCACCTGTCTGCAGCAAAAAGGGTTCAGCTTCCCTGAAGTCACCCACTACCAAGTCCAGCGCTCCGTGCCTGGGCCAGCAAACCTCCCAGCCGCCCCAAATTCCACACTGCTGCAGCATTTAGCCAAACCAAAGCAAGGCAGCTTCTTGCTGGTTTTCCTCCCCACCTCCAGGATCTACATGCTGCAGCTCACAGGGGTACAACAAAGGTTCCCTCAAAGCAGTTTCTTGACCAAGAAAGAAGCGCACAAAGATTTCCTGATCTTTCGCCAGGGAGTCTTGCCTTTTATCAAAACTACAGTCAAATGCCTTTTTTAAGAGGCTTCTTATTCCAAGTCAAAACCTCACGCACACTGGAGCCCGTTCTCGGAGTCCTCGGGCACTTCCACATGGACACCGGAAGCGATACGGTGCCTGGTGGCCAAGCTGGTGGCTGTGTGGAAGCAGAGAGATCTCCTCTGCTCCGCGTTACGTTTCTTCCACTAAGGAGCGTGGGACTACAGAAAGGCAGCAGCTAAAACCAACACTATGGCTTGGGCTCCACTTTACTCCCTGAGTTCTCTCTCGTCTCCCACTTCTTCAGGATTTACTAGGATCGTTCCACACCTGTAAGAACAGCACCTTAGCCCCCAGCCCCACCCTTACAAAAGAACAAGAAACCCAAGCCCCAGTTTATACACCTAAGAAAAACTCCAGCTCTATTACTGTTCCTCTTTGCCTGCTGCCCCACACGCCCCGCTCGTACTCTTTTCTCCTTGGAGCTTGCCGGCCTTCCCCAGGCACAGAACCGAGATCGCTAAGATGCTTCGGTGCTCCAGGGCGGTCGTCACAAAGACGTTCAGCTCAACCACAAATACTGTATTGGCAGCAACGTTCCTTTAATCTCCAGAAGATGGTCCACCTCACTGGTGTCACAACCTCCTGTCACTCCACGTGCACTTAAGAGAAAAAAATTACACAAATTGTTTTGTCGGGGTTTTTTTGTAACGGCTTCAGTTCTTGCTGCCCACCAGCACTGTCTCAGCGTATTGCACGATGTTTTCTTTATTGTAAAAAAAAGTCTTCTGTATCAGGCAGGAAGAAAATTTTCCCAGGAGGCTAATGCGTACTACTGTCTGTAATTAGAGGTAAGTGGTTGCTTGTGTGGCCATCAGGAAGTGGGACCTAGTCAAACAAAAGTAAAGTGCTATTAATGGCTTGTCCAGAAACAGAAATCTCCTGTCCCTCCCCAAAACACGTGCTTCTTTATTCTTGGGCATTTCTTGCATGCCTTTTGCACGCCCTCCCAAAGATTATACAAATCCAGTTGCCTTCCCTCCTCTTTCCTCGCTCACATAACCTTGCCAGCTGGCAAACTTCAACCAAATCTGAGAGAAAGGCAGAAGTCTTAAAGGCTACCTACAGGCCCTAAATGGGGAAATCAGAGTACAACAAAACCAGGTAGTTGCTTGAGGAGCAATGCTACTGCTGCTCAGTGAAGGAAAAGAAATGTGAAGACTGCTCAGCTCTTCCACACTGCTTGGCAGTCGCCTGCGGGCTAATCCATAGCAACAGTGAAGCCCTGCAGCAGGCAGTGCTGTGTCTTCAGAAAGCAGGCCAAGCAGAAGAACTGTATGTGAGAGAAACTGATGAAAATACATACAATTTCTAGCAGTATGAAAATAGAATATAGGAAGGATGATGGAGGGAACGTAGCAGAGAAATCTCTAAGAGACTCTGTTTATTAATTCGGCTTCCTAGAAAACACCTTGCTTCCTTACACCTAGGTTTTCAAACTAGTTCTAAAAGCTGTTGAATCTCTCCTCATATGTATGTAACGGGGAGGGTTTATTACAAGCATCTTAAATTCTGCTGGGACCAAGTCCCAGATGTCTTTATCATCCATCCTCAGGTAGCTGTATCATGTATTTAATACTTAGAGAAAGTTTTTCTTACTGATGTGGATCTGTGAGAGCCCAGTCTGAAACGGCAGAAAATAATTTCTGCTACAAATCTTCCAAAGCCATGTAAGATTCCTGCAACGTCAAATAAGATTTAAATTGCTACAAGTAGTAAAACTGTAGTATTTACAGAAGGATCGCGACAAAACTCTACACAATACTTAAATGGGAAACAGTGCAGTAAAGCAGAATGTGGAAGGCTAAGAAACCAGCATAAAAAGGAAATATCAAGGGCGGGGGGGAATTCTAACATTCTGAAATGCATCAATAAAAGCAAAACCAAAGCTATCCAAGCAAATGTAATTCCCTCTGCCTGGCTTCCACGGGTGAAAATATATTCTGTGGGACAGAAATACCTACTTTGAAAGAGAGCTCTCAGTTCAAGGTCTCTTTACTATGCGCTCTCTTCAAGTGAGAGACAAGAAAATAAATAAGTTGTAATCAAGATACCCTATTGTGTCTTGATTAATAAATGAATCAAGTCTTTTCAGCTTAGTTTCTTTTCTTTGAAGGAGCAAATCTTGCAGAACGTTGACAAGGAAAATCCTCCCAATTACCTCAGATAGAAATTTTAGCTCAGCTTTCAGCACTGATGTAGCACTGCATCCCAACTATAAGGAATACACAGAGTATCAGCAGTCAGTGTGTGTGTGTATGTATCGATATTAATCTGTAGATATCTCCTTGCTCTACCAGAAGTAAATAAACTGTACTATAGCTACCGAAGAGGAAACACCAGGCCCTCAGAACAGCAGAAACTGCCTACTGGGACACCAAAAATGATCAGCTTGCATTGCACACTTCAGTGCACACAAGTGGGAAATTTGTCTCAAACCTGCTAGGGGGTCAGGACTTCCCTGTAGTTTATCCATAACATAATCAGCGTGACAAAAAAACCCCTAAAGTTCTCATAGAACTGAAGAGGGAAAGCACTGATAATTACCTGTAGTTGAAAAAATTCCCCCGATAATGCCACAGAGCCTCACTAAGAACTGCCAAAAAGGCATGTGTTCTTCTGTCACTGTCACCATAAGTGAACTGATATCATACTTCATGAATATTCCTGACACTCCATGGCTGCCAGCTGCATGGTTAATTACTCTTTCCTGAAAGAAGAGAGAGAAGCACAAGTTAGTCACTTATTAGTCACAAGGAAAACAATCTTAACAGATGTGATGAAAAAGAGCTACTTCATCAGTCAGTAATCAACAGAAAACCAAGGAGCATCAAGGTAACTTTGGTCAGTAGCTTCTAAAAGCCAAACATCATTAAATAACAATCTGCATGCCTGGTCACTGGTCTTCTGTGCTGCATATCAATGTTCACTATCAGGCTCTGGGACTGTCCGCTCAAGATTTGCTTACGTGGTCTTTAAACAAGGCTGTTTATAACCAGCTTGCTTTTGGTACCTATGAGGATAGTTTTGCTCTAGCCTATAAACTCCAGTGAGTGCGCTGGTGTAACACAGTGCCCCAACTCTTCCTACGTTATGCACTGCTATTAATCACTAAGATCAGGATGAGACCTTTGGGAGACTTTTAAGTTGCTGAACAGCTTTAGCTATAGCTGTTTTCCCAGGGGGTGTATATAAATCTACATACAGCATCTAAGACTCCTCAGGCTTCATCCTTCTCCTTCCTTAAAGCATATCTCTAGATTCACAAGCTACAGAGGATTTAATTGCTGGTTCTTAAAAGTATCAGGGAAGACCCTAAACTAGAGTATATCATAATGGAAATTCAGAAGCTTAAGTTAAATTTGAGCAATGCCATTTTTTTCCCTCAGTGCATACTTGCACATGTGCCATCAACCATTACTCTGTCAAGGAGAAAAAAACAATTTCTAGGGTCTGTGAAGTGAATGCTTTACAAAATTTGGGTCAGTCGGGTCATTTCAAACAACAGTCACACAGCAAGAAACACACATCGATAAAAACAACAACCACCTCTAAACAAATCAGATGCCTCAGTCCTAATTCAAGAACTTGTACATTTTCTTATTTCCCCAGATTCTTAAACCACAAGTCCCCAAGAAGGAGAGTATGGCTGCTATAAATCTCTACTCTTTTTAAAAAGGTTTCAGGGGAAAAACCTCCACAGGATTTTAGGTTTATTTCAGAAGTTTGCTATTACTTTGTTGTTAGTGAAAGGTGTTGACAAATGCACCATCAGGTAAGTTTGGCTGAAAACAGAAAAGGGCAGCAGAAAAGAATGTAACTGACTGAAGACAAACTCAGCCATTTCTTGGCTAATAAGAGTAGAGAAGATAGACAAGCAAGACTGAACGGAAAAGCAATATATCACAGCTCCATTTCCCCTGCAGATTTAACAGTCTGTGCTCAAAAACCATGCAGAATACAGTACAAAACAAAAAGCAAAATACCATTTTGGAAAATACAGGCTAGGCAACTCCTCCAGACAGCTAATGTTGACATAAACCATAACTGCTTCTTTTGCTGCCAAATCAAAGTAAGAAGGATGCCAAAATAATGTACCAGTTATGATATCAGGTCACAGAAACTTTGCAATGGTCAAAAAAAACCCAAAGGAAAAAACCCCAAACCAGTATGCTGTCTGTATTTCACGAGCATGACAACAACATTCAGCATTAGAGGGTGGATGATCAGGCATACTAAGAAGGAAAAGACTGAAGGCAGTGAAACAGAACCCTGCCACTGGCAAGGGACACCAAAATTTCTGGTTATTTTTTCCTCTATTGATTGCCTAAGCCTTATTGGTTTTTTGATGTTAAACAGTGAAAAAAAGAATACAAAGTTAAACAGAACACCCTCAAGAGTTACACAATTCTTTTTCTGCAAACCATTTTGGTCTGCATCTAGCTTCTACTGCTGCAGAGGTTTCAACTGTTGGGTGCTAAAACCTGCTGAAAATAACTACTCCTGCATCAGATACCCCAGGTATCAGTGAAGTCTCGCTAGAATTAAATCTTTTTAACATAGATAAACAAAATATCTCAAACAACAACAGTGGAGATGATTCTGCCCACACCTTTCAAACTCTTCTTCCCAGTCTGATCACCACTGGCAATGAAACCTTACTCTGCAGCATTCTCACTGTAATCACACTCTGTGATTCTGTACTGAAGATTCAGCCATGGCTAGCTGACCACCTTTTCCCTGGTCTGCATACGTGCCCACTCATATAAAACAAATGCACTAAGTTCTTCAGTGTTCACTGTTCTTAACAGCCTTTCCCATCTCATTGCTAGGGGTATTTGGTTTCCAAAGATAAACACAAATAAACTTTACAGACAATAGGGCTACCTGCTAAGAAAGCAAGAGCAAGCAAGTATGTAATGTCACTTTACCTCCATTGTTCACAAACTTTTCTCCTAAGCAAGCTGTGACTGTGTTGCAGTTTTCATGAAAAATGTATCCCCGCAAAAAAATTCAAGAGCCAATTAAGACTGCACAGCTAATGGGCAGAAACCACCTTTACAGCAGGAGAAATTGTAATAAAAGATAAACACAATAAGGAGCAAGATGAGCAGCTGACTGATGTCTAGAAGTTTAAGGAGTGCCTAAGCTGTTGCAGAGGTTGTGCAGAGAAAACAGGAAGCAGATTGCTAGACCAGCAGGAGATGGGAGTATATTGCATTATGAAACTCCTCTTCATTTTTCTCTTTACTCCAGCTTACACGAGTTTTAGAGCAAACCTTTCCCTTCAGTGAGCTGCAAGTCCCAAGTTGAACCCCTATCCTGCTTCCCCTGGCTATATATTTTTCAGAAGCATAGCATGGAATTGTGAGGAAGTAAAGATTCTTCTCCCTTGGAGAACATCACAACCTGTATTACAGCAAACTGCCATCCAAATCTCTGAATTTCCTTTCAACTCAAAGCTTCCATCTCACCTCTCACTTTATCTGTTGTTTTTAATTAAACTTTTAGCAAATATTTTTTTCTTTGGCTTTTCAATAAAAGATCAGAAAGAGTTCAGTGTCTGGAAATGAACATATAACTGGTACAAATAAAGACTTTTTCTGATTTACAGCAGTCTTAAAAATTAGCACCTTATGATTTGCCCATGTACTATGTTGCAATAACTACTTTCTTTATGGATTCAGAATTAAAAGCCTCTCCAAGTCCAGAAATGGAAGCTCTCTATGTCTGGAGAATAATCAAAGTTGGTGGTTCAAAAAATGTTAAATAAGACAGCTGAGAGACAGCGATGCTTTCTGTGTGATTAGTTTCTCGTGAACTACCTTTGTTTCCATTTCTAACACTCCACAACCAGCTCATAACATTCGAGTGAACTACATCTTTTGTTTGCTTCATGCATGGATAAAAAGCTAAAGGTGGATTAAATATTTGTCAAGCTACACACAAGATTATAGACCGAAACTTTACAGGATTTAACCACCACCACCATTAGCATCCAGTGAAGTAGAAATTACTAGGTATCTATCATTAACTCTAATACCAGACTCCAGATCTACAGATGCGAAACACTAATGCAAGAATGAGCATGTGTCACCAAGCATATGTATTTCACCATCAGTATTACACTTACAGATAGATCCAGTGCACTGAAACGTTGTACAGAGCGTCTTCACACTAGAGGGGTTCTCAAGACCACAGTACAACTAAGTCTCTGTTTTTACATTTGAGGTTTTATTAAGAACAAACTCTGTTAAGATTCTTCTCCGCATGGTTTTCTCTTACATCTACTTACCCTTTCTGTCACCGAAAACTGATGAGTTTCTGCGGAAATTTTATACGTATGGAGTTTGGTTGGCACAACTGTGATAAAATATTGGAACATTTGGTTGTCTGGAAGAAAACAAATCTCACTGTTGAATTAAGTACAGACTCCAAGACCATCTGAGGCATTCACAAATAAATCAAACAAATAGTATTTAAAATAGTTAATCAGATAAGCCATTTACACTAGGAGCATTTTTCAAGGAGTCCCAGCACTGCCAAGACTACTTCAGCACCAGCTGCATGAACAAAGTTAGTTTCCATGGGCAAGGCCTATGTCACATTTGTCACAGAAAATTTACATTTTACCCAGGTAATGAAAAGATTCATTAAGGTCAAGCCACCCAAAGTTTCAAATGAATTGCATGGATAGTGTTTTCCAGGACACTAGAACTGAGTAAGTTTCAGTCACATTTTGTGTGATACATACATCTCAACAGTTCTTTTCAATAGCTTAGACACTGAATTGTCTAGAAAATGCTGGAAGCCCTTCTAAACCCATTACAATTTTTCTCTTGATTAGACAGACTTCTAGAGAATTTTCTAGAGCAATCAGCACACTTCTGTATTTATGATTGCTCTATCTTCATGCAAGTTTTCTAAGAAAACAAACCCTGATAGACTGAAGCAATTTGTTCCAACTAGACAAAATCATTCTGGTTTTGGACTGACAGACTTTGAGACAACAGCAGCTTTAGAAGGTTCTGAGGATCACTCTCAGAGGATGAGGCATAGGTAGTTCTGTAAAGTAGGTTACTATACATGTTTATGTATAGATGAGGAAAAGTGACACACAAACCTTTCTGTAGCAGCCTCACAAAACACACCGCGGAAGTGACAAACTAAATACAGGAATAGAATCCAGGACTCCTGATGCTAATTTTTTAAAACCAAATCAGGCTTATTTTTCCCCATTCTGACAACAGATCTCCAGGGTAGCACATTGCAGCAAAATTCTTTGCAATACGTTCAGCCATACTCTAACTCCAATGTAACACAAAATGGGAAGAAACTGCAAACCACCTTCAGCAAAACAGCAAAGTACAGCAATACTGATATTAAAAAGTAATCATCCATTGAAGATGCCATGTCGATACCTGTACAGTGTATTTCTTGCTACCCAATTTAGCAGGACATGCAGTTTGTAAATCACAACATTCATGAAACACGGTAGTATTTTATTATTGGAAAAATACGGAAAATAAGATGCTTTTTTAAACACACAACACTTACGATCTGATGCTATCTTTTCTGTTCCATCCAAAGGATTAATAATTCCTGGAATAAGCTCTCCAAATGACAAATGATCTATTCTGTGAGAGAAGTTATAGGCTGAAAGACAATACAGAGGAATGAAACAACATTTTTGAACTAGGAGATTCAGTGTACTCTTCTCAGGAAAAAAAGATGCACCCATTTCTTACATTGAAAAATGCATTAGTTACACACCAGTTAGAGTATTTCAGACACTGGCGTGCATTTAACTGGATTTGTGCCTGTGACTATATTGATACGTCTATGTACATGTTTCAAACAAAATTAAAATCCAAAATATTTATCAAAGATATCAAATTTCTCTAGAAAGGAACTTCTAAAATGATCACTCTATCCGAATCAGCCCTTGAGCTAAAGAGTTAAAATGTCATGACAGGAAGTTTCTAGTTGCACACATACTGAAGTTATTCTCCAGTTCAGGTTCTTTTAAGTAAGGGCACTAAAAAGACTAACATTTCATAAATGAAATGCACAGCGGAAGCATAAGGCAACTACCAAGTTACTGCAGCACCTGATTTTGCAAAGGTATTTAAGCTCTACAGTATTATACACTTGTGTTGGCATAAATTCACGGGCAGACATTTGGAGGTTTAACCAAGGCCAAGTTCATTTTTCACAGTAAGACTCACATTAAGTACGGCAGCAACACACATCGGCTATCTAGACTCATACCCTAAAAATGAAGTTTCTAAGGACAAAGGTCAGAAATTTTTAACCTTATAAAAACAGATTTTTCAGGAAATAGGTAGTTTGGACTGAAACACAGGAATTCCATATGGTATCTGTGTTACAACAAAAGACATCTGAGATTCCTGTATTACCATTACTGTAGAAGCAACCTAAAGATAATACTAATAGTGTTAAACATAGGAAAGTAACTCACTACTAAGTCATAACATTGCAAAGAATATTCTTAACTTTCTTCTACAGTGCAATTGTCCAGCTAGAACATCTTTACAACAGCAGCCTATGTTAACATATAGGAGACAAGCAGTCTGAACAAAGTGCTACTTGCTCGTACGGAGATGACAAAGAACTTACAGTCGTGGCTTACAAGGGCTGCCAAGTGTGCATGGCCTCGAGGGTGTGGTATTGCCCTACAGAAAGCAAGATATGCTTTATGAAAAATTTGTTAAATGAATCCACACAAAAGACACAGTTTTCCTGAACAGGGCTATGTAGAAAAACTACCTCTCCTCCTCTATTTCAATAAATACCCTCCATATATACTAAAAAATATGTGCATATATAAAACATACATATGTTTTACACACTTTTATATATATATATAAAATTGTGTGTATCTATATAAAAAAAAACCAAAACCCATATTTTTTACTGCTGAGTACAGACAGCCTGAATGACAAAGTACAGGAACATCAGATTGATGACAACCCTCTTCTACAAAATCAGAGTCTTGCATTTTTACAAAATGTCAAAACCACATCAAGTCACTAGGCTACTGGAAGAGTCACCAGAAGAAGTCACTAGAAGAGTCACCACATGAAAAGCTGCAGAACTGCTCAAGTGACTAATGAGAACTTTCCCGTACTTGTTCTATGACTAAGCAAGTTAACTACACTCTGTATTTGCTCCCTGACTAAGCAAGTTAACTTCAGGTCTGGACACTTGTTTGTAGACTTGCAGAGTAAGTACAATGCAGAGGCTGGTAACAGTGCAAAGAGGGGGGGGGAGAAGTGCAACTCTGCCTGGAAAATAACAGTCTCTCATTTACACTTCATCCTTACCAGATCAGCCAATAAGGCAGGAAACTTTCCCTACTCAGCTTAAGTTAAACCATTACCAAATGAATGTAAGTATTGGACAAACAGAAGGTGGAGAAAGACAATGAGATCGGTCAAGACAGGACTACAATAAATAACCAGGCAATAAGATATAACAACAGACAGTGAGAAAAGCCAGGGAAAAAAAAAAAATCACAATCAACCCTACAGGAAGAGAAAGGGCAACTTAGGATAAGTACGAATGTAATGATGAGCAAAAGGAAGCAAAGGAAAGCAAAAGATTATTCAGGCAGTACAGGCGAAAGGTTGAAAGGATTAGCTCTGAAAAGAACTTAAGAAATTGGACATCTAAGGGCAAATCAGAGAGGTGATACCAGATCAGACAGAAGTGACATTTGGAGAAATAGCCACACAAAGACGGCAGCTGGAATTACAAGCGGATAAATCAGAGAGTACAGATTGCATGCTGAGATGTCTGGCAACAGAGGTGGCAGGACAAGTGAGGAGAGCAGAGCTGGAGAGCACAGAGAAAAGTTAACACAAGTTTGTACACAGTGTCTATCAGCTAATACCATTGCCAAAGTGTATCAGAAAGTCTCTCTGCAAATCAAGATGACCTGACATTTAGCTCCCTAACTATGGCTCTGTCACTGTGTTATCTCAGCGCTGGAATGGCACCTAGCTACACTTCATCCATGTTAGTGAGCTGTGTACTAACAGGAAGGAGAAGTTTGGACAGGCCCACAGAACGAAGGCAAGTGCAAACAGTACACTGCACGTCATACACTGACACAGGACTTATTTTCGGGAGATTTTGTTCTGTAAGGCACTGGAACACACACCCACCACAATGTATGCAACAATGCACTGAACTCTCTTTATTCTAGTAACTTAGGAAGAAATTTGGTTTTAGCTGTGCAAGAAAAGATACCGCGTAGAAAATAATACCAAGCAGATGCATCAGAAGGTTAATAAAAAGCAGTCATTAAAAGTGTAACACCAAACACACCCATACAAACACATGCACTGCATATAATACGTCAATCAACTGCTCTTTTATTTTCAGGAAGTGAACAGAACATACTTGCCCACAGTTATGTGAAAATTCCCTGCCACTTTATTGACATAGAGATGACCATGAATTCTGCATGCATCTGGAGACTGTAATGAATTATCTTCCCTGTTTGAAAAACAAAACAAGCAACATAAAGAGTACTTGAGAATAATTACTGTCTAACAGAAATAATGGCAGCACAGTTAAATTTCTTTTTCCTACCACAAAGATATGCAATTATCATCTACCTCTCCCTATCATACTCTTCTGGAATTATAGCAGGGATGGTGGAAGGGAAGGAATAAGAAAGGTCCTTCTGATGAAACCAGTAAGCTTTTGTTCACACTTGTATTCAGAGATCTGGCCTGCAAAGCTAACTTACGATACCTGAACATGTGAAAAGAAACCATAAGACCATGAGTACATCTTGCTGTCCTGGGGATTTTTTTTTTAAAATTACTTGGTCCAAAAATAGTTTGTTGGAAAATTTTTATGCTTTCAACATTTATTTTTTATGAAACCTCCCTCTTCCCACACTTGTGGGAAGTCCATATCTCAGAGCACTTTTCCAAATCTGCTCCTTAGAGGGAGACAGGAAAAAAAAACCAAAACACAAAACACCACCACCATTTTTTAAACACAGCTCCCACCATCTCAAATATTACACTAATGAGTATCAGAGAGGCACAGAACCACTTTATGAATCTGAACACATCAATTAAATGAGAAAAAAGATTATTTGAGCCCTCTTCAGGCTTGCCTTAGGAAGAAGGACGGATTCAGTCCTCACACAGAGAGATTACAACATGGAAAGTGCATACAGTGGTTTTGGTGTTTGATTGTGGAGGGTACTTTTGTTTGTTTTTTAAGGGGAAAGGAATTTCAGCTTTCATGTAGAAAGCATTTTTCCCTGGAAAAAATTCTAAATTTAAAAAATATCACATGGAATATAGACTCAGGCAGGTTCATGCCTTCCATGAATTAGTTTCTCAGAATTTTGTGAGTACTTGGAATAAAGTGCAAACAGCAAGTTTTCTCCACACAATTTTAACGGTGCTATCTTCAACCAGGGCATTTACAAACAAAACACATCTTTATTCAAAGGTTGACTCTTAAAACTTCAAGTATTAAGCCACAGCTAATAGCAGGACTTTTAAAAAAAATTGCTAGATAGAAAGATATTCTTTCATTTAAACACCAAAAAGATGCTTGTTTAGTATTGCTTTGGCATTCTTAATTCACATTAAGGAAGCATAAGATAAAATGGACTAAGAAGATATGTGTGTGTATATTGCTGTGTGTGTCTGTATGATGTATACATCTACACACATAAATACACACATAAAACCTGGAAACCTCTGACAGGTTGGAAACTCCAGGGGTTTCAATAAAACAAAGCAAGTATCAAGTATAATATTTTTAAATACAATAAAAAGCGATAAAGTCTTTTTTTCTTATAACCTTGTCTTCTCGGAGGGGGGTGGAAATCCTGACCACAGTAAAAGGTGAAGTGTAATTAAATGGAGCAGGGGAAGGGGGAATGACAACACAACATCCCAGTTTTTCTTACCGTGGTGGCAGTGCTGTAGAAGCACTTTTAAAAGCACTTTTGAATATCACATCTTGGAGAGAGTGTTCTTCCTGCAGCCTACTCTGAATTAGCTGCAGTACCCTAAAGATTACACAGACAAGTGTAAAAGCATGGAACAGTAAAACAAAAAATAACTTCACAATTAACGATCAGCTTCAGATACAGATTATAAATTGAGAAGTTAGCAAGGTCCATGTTGGTAGGAAGGTGTTACATGAAACTTTGAGAATTATATTTTATACAGAGCTTAAAGCTTGTTATCAAAATACTGAAACTAGCCAGACTCCCAAATAAGCTTCAGGTTCTATTATAAGACTATCAGTGTAGTGCTCATGTACATAACCAAACTATTCCGGCTTAAATGATAACCAGTGTGTCAGGTCAGTTAGAAGGAAGACTCAAAGCCATTTGCTTTCACAAGAGCGTGCCCATCTATTACTACGGTTCAGCTCTGACATTAGGGCTCAGGCTCTCTCTGTGTCACGCATCTGAACCCCCAATTCATTTGGAAACCTATCTGAACAAGTCCGTGCATCTCAGCTTGCAGCTGCATCACCCACTTCCACAAATAAGTCCGAAGACAGTTTTTTCCAGTCTCAAATTGGAAAAGCAAAGTAAATTATCTCTTTGCAGGTTTGCACTCTTAAATTAAAAGCAGGAGCTGTTAGATCCAAACCAGTTCTGTCACTTGACTCTGCTGTACCTCAAAGTCACTTCCAGTACAACCAATACAAACCATGGGCATGCGTATCAGTGCTTTACCTTTGCCATTCTTTCTGTTGTGGGCTGAGGTCAAACACTACCTGAAACAAAAACACCACATCTAATAAAACATGCAAGAAGCATCGAAGTCCCATTCAAGAAACTCAGAAGAGCCCTGGGGTGTGGGGAGTTATAATCAACTTCACATTTGTTACCACATATCGGAGTTTATGAAAGGACTTTGCACTTTAAATACTGCATTTAGTTGTAGATTTTAATAGATTTCTGTCCCTTCCCCTCCAGATTTTTTCACCTGTTTGCATTTACAACTTCATCACCTTTTCATATAGTTCCTGTAACTCAACTCAGCAGTCTCTGCCCTTCTAGCTTTTGACTAACGTGGGCTAGAAGAATTAAATTGCCACTCATTGCTAAGCAGAGGAGGAAACTTTGAAGGACAAGGTCCAGGTGCATATTTTTTATTTCTAGGGTCATCTTGCATTGAGCACTTTCAGACAAGCTAGCAGACCTGCTACACTTCAATCAGCACAAGAATATCACCAGTAACATCTGTTTATAAAATTCAAATCTATGTATTGTTAACATTGATGTACTCCAGACAGTAAATTCAATTGCAATTAATATTCAAACCTACCCAGAGCTATGGCCCAAAGAGATCAAGTACAGGAAGTTTCCCCTTTCTAAGATTATAATCACTGGGGCAACTGCTAGCAGGCTGCAGCTACTGCAGCACAGAGATGACTGTCCAGACAAAAAAAAAAAAAAAAAGGAAAAATTCCAGAGAGAACAAACAAATAAAAAGAAGCTCCCTCCCCTTCCTGAGCACATCCTTCCATTCAGCCACCATCTCCTGCTCACACACAGAGAGGAATTTTGACAAAACTGTCATAATTTGGAATATGGTTCAATTATTACAAAATGTAGCCATTTCAGCAGGAAGCTACATTCTCTAGTAGGTTTGCTGTAAATGAGAAATTACTTTCACACAGCATAATTACTTCAAAGCTTATTTTATTATGCAATTAAAACCACTTTAAGAGCATAGGCTTCCACAGTTCCAGAGCCTTCAGTTCACAACACAGAAATCAGGAGACTCAGCCAATATACTACCTTTAATGCCACGTCATATTATAAGGATATCATGATGTCTTTCTATACCATTTTAGAATCACAGTATTCTTCTACTAAAAAAGAGAATTGACATAACTGCTTTTTATGAGAGCTCTGATAGTTTTCCTTCCATACAAATACTGTTAGCATCTACCCCTAAAATTTGCACATGTGAAAAATAATAAGCTGTAGAAAGCCCTAGCTTGTTAAGGAGCACTGCTCTGGGGGTCTGCTGTATTTGCAGAGAGGGAACATGCAGAAATCCTAAATGTAGCCTTTATTCCTAGCAGATTCCTGGGGTAAGCACCACAGACCTCATTCAAGGATCAGACCATACTTGGGAAGATCCTGTGCAGCCCAATTGTGGGGTAAAAAAAACAAGCAAGCAAGCCAGCCCAGCAATGCTTCGTGTCAAGAAAAGAGCAATTTCCTTTTTAAATAAAAATGTCAGAATCAACTTACTGGTTCATAGATTAGGCCATCTGCAGAGGCAACCATTGTTTCTGCTAAATCCAGAACATCAGCACCCACATCTATTTTATTTAAACAGAGGGAAAGATAGTAAGAATCACGCAAATGATCATAAATGAACAACAACAACAAAGTTCCAAGTTGAAATGAAGTTTCACAGCACAGCAGTAAACTTTCAGTGTAAGCTACTGTTTCCCTGTTAACAATGTCCACACCAAAACAAAACCAAATCTGGCGAGAAGCATATTACTGTGAGGTAGAGGGAAACCACAGAATTCTCCCTTTCAACCTATCATTTCACAGTATCATCCACTGAGGCACAGTGACCAGAAACAAAAACTTTTCAGATTTGCAATATCTTCTCACTGATGTAATGCCTTCAGAGATGTTGTAGGAACCACATACACAAGCTTTCTAGGATCTGCTATGCTTAAATATTTTTTCCTTGTTTTATAAGCACTGCATCCAAACCAAGACTAGTCAAAAGAGAGGATAAAGTTTTAATTTCTCAAATTTAAAATAAATTAACAAACAAGCAGAATTTTCAAAACTTTATGCTTACGGGAAAATAATGGAAAAAATGGAAATAAATGTTAACAGTAAGAAAGGATCTGGTGAATTAAGACTTGTGAGGCAAACACAAGCTGTACAGTACCGATGTACCATACAATTAACGCAAGGTTTAACCTAGCCAAAAAAGTGAGTCTGGAAAATCTGCTTGCATTCCTGGCAGAAACAATACTCTCCCTTTCTCAGACCAGGACAACCAAAACCTGTCCATACAAATAACCATTCAGTATCTAAATGATGTCAAAAGAACAGCAACCATTGCCTTTAAATGCGAAGGCATACACGTGTTCATCAGGGGGATGAAATTACCTGATGGTTTCAGAATTGTTAAACGATAGACCAGGTTAATATTTGCCAAGTTCATAAATAAATAAAAGTTGTTATAAATTCCTGCTGCTGAGTTGTGTTTCACGACGAACTTTTAGAATATTCCAGGCTAGAGAGAGACTGAAACAACAGATCTTTCTTTTTTTTTTTTTCTTTCTAGACACAGCAAAGTTCTGTGAGATGCAAATGAAGTGGCATAAATACTTTCCATAACGTCTCCTATCAATTCTTTCAGTGAGTCATACACCATCAAGATCACTACACACCATCAAGATCAGAAGAAATCTCACTGTTAGAATATTCTGAACAACATCCAGCTATACTGCAAGCAAATGCATACTCTGACAAGCCTTTAAAGTGTTCCAAAACTTTCACTGATGTAATACTTACATTGACATCTCATGGCAACTGTAATATCAATATTGATTCTTAACTTACTGGAAAGAAAAAAAAAGCAAAAATGTAATAAGTAACAAGTATAAGTATCATGAGATACATCACTAAAATTCTCAAGATTACTTGCAGAAACATACTCAAATAAGAAAATTTACATCAATAAATATAAATGTAAGCTGTTTAAATTCCATGTGAACTGAGATGGACTTCCAATTATTAAAGCACCGATGACCATTCACAACTCATAAGACATAAAAGTATCTGATTTCCCTGTTGAATTTTACTATGAAACTCCTAACAGATTTTTTGGAAATATTACTGGCCCAAGAGTTTGTCAGACTCATATTAACAACATAGAGTTTTCAATATTTTACACATCTTTTTTCACTCAACTACAACAGTGCAATAAATTCCACAGAATTAAGTGAATCAGGACAATGCAGGAATTACAAATCTGAGTACATAATTGAGCACCTTCCTCCTAGTTTTGTCCTTAAGACAGGCCATTGGATTTCCAAACCTAATCAGAATTATTCAGGCCAGTGACATTCAGGATCAGGCTGAGAAGTCACTAAAACCAGTTCCCAGAAAATGCTGCCTTGTCATAAGGACTGTTGGTTTTGCTAGCACTGCTTCTGGAGAATGCTCTTTTCACAGAAATGCTCCCATATTATAATAGCAAAATGCCTTCTACATTAAGATATTTATTCTGAATGTTTCCATAGCAAGGGGAGGTGAAATACAGTTCTTCCTGTCAGGAGAAAAAAACCAAAAACCAAATCCAACACCTGCATCACATCAGTTTAATCATGTAGCATTCCCCAATATTCTGAAGAGTTTCCTATTGGTTTTCATGTTAGTTTCACAAAAGTCATTTAAATTATAATGAATAAATCCCCTCACTACAGTCATATGGTCCTGTCACCTCCAGCGAGCTGCTTCTGGGAACTTGGCTGACCACAAGTAGATGACACAAGCAAGGGATCCAATGCTAACTCAATGTGGGATCAGAGATGGTCAGCAGACAGGAGAAAAGCAGTTGAAGTGATACCAATCTCCATTGGGTTAAGTTGTCACAGAACCACAGGCTAAGCCCACAAACAAACTGGAAAATCTGCAGCAGGACATCTCTCAAATCCCGTAATAATCCCTTAACCGCTGGACTACCCTTCCTGTGTGATAGCTTCACTAGGGAAATAACCTACTTTAGCACAGCCCTAAATTTGAAACTCCCATCTGTCTGAATGGATTTACTCTAACTTGAGCTTTTTTTATGCATCTCCCTTAAATTTCTCCCTTTTTTTTTCTTTAACATTACAGAAACCTTTGGTATTTCTAACGTGCAAGACAGCCAATTAATATACTGTAGCTTGTTACCATAGCAACTAGTCAAAAAGCTTTTGAAGTTATTTCAGTGCCAGACAAATGATATTTAAAGGTGTTCAGTACCCAGGATCTCCATTAACTTTGCACGGACTCATGGGTGCCTCCACAGCTCAGGAAGAAAGGCAAACACAGTCTGGACAAGCACATGAAAAGAGGGCTTTAAACTCGGTGTGGAGGGGGAAGGGGATGAAACCAGGCCCACTACAGATGAGCTTGCGGGTGGCACACCAATGCTGGGGGTGAAACCAATGCACGCAGCATGGGCAACAAACAGGGGGAGCTGGAAGCCCTTGTGCAGCAGCAAAACTATGACATAGCTGCCATCACAGAAACATGGTGGGATGACTCAGACAACTGGAGTGCTGCCATGGATGGCTATAAGTTCCTCAGAAAGGAGGGAGACAGGGAAGGAGAAGCGGTGGCATGGCTCTGTGTGTTAGGGAATGTTTTGACTGTATAGAGCTTGATAATAACGATGATAAGGTCGAGTGTCTGTGGATGAGGGGTAAGGTGAAGAAGGCAGATATCCTGTTGGGTGTCTGTTATAGACCACCCAACCAGGATGAGGAGGCAGACAAAGCATTCTACAAGTGGCTGGCAGAGGTCTCACAATTGCTAGCCCATATTCTGGTGGCGGACTTCAACCTAACGGACATTTGCTGGAAATATAACATGGTAGAGAGAAGACAGGCTACAAGGTTCCTCGAATACATGGAAGATAACTTGCTGACACAGCTGGTAAGTGAGCCTTCCAGCAGAGGTGCCTCACTAGATCTGCTGTTCACAAACAGGGTAGGACATGTGGTGGCCAGAGACCATCTTGGACTTAGCGACCACCACGATTAAGTTCTCAATCCTTAGTGAAGTAAGGAGGGGGGGGTCAGCAAAACCTCCACCATGGACTTCCGGAGGGCAGACTTTGGCCTGTTCAGGATATTGGTTGAGAGAGAGCCTTGGGAGACAGTCCTGAAGGACAAAGGGGTCCAGGGAAGCTGGACGATATCCAAGAAGGAAATGTTAAAAGGGCAGGAGCAGGCTGTCCCCCATGCACTGTAAGATGAAATGGCAGGGAAGAGACCTGACTGAACAGGAAGCTTTTGCTGGGACTCAGGAAAAAAAAAAGGAGAGTTTACCTCCTTTGGAAGAAGGGGCAGGCATCTCTGGATGAATACAGAGATCTCATTAGGTCATGCAGAGAAAAAACTAGAAAGGCAAAAGCTCACTCTGGCCACTGTCATAAGGGACAACAAAGAAAGTTTTTGCAAATACATTAACAATAAAAACATCCAGGGAGGATCTCCGTCCTCGATTGGGTGCGGGGGGGAACATTACAACCAAGGATGAGGAAATGGCTGAGATACTTAATGCCACCTTTGCTTCCATATTTACTAGTCACACCAGCTACCCCCAGGGTATTCAGCCTCCTGAGCTGGAAGGACGGAGAGCAGAGTTAAATCCAGTTGGTGGCTGGTGACCAGTGGTGTCACCCAGGGCCAGTCTCGTTCAGTGTCTTTATCAACGATCTAGATGAGGGGACTGAGTGCTTCCTCAGCAAGTTTGCAGACAACACCAAATTAGGTGGGAATGTTGATCTGCTTGAGGGTAGGAAGGCTCTGCAGAGAGATCTGGACCGGTTGAATTGAAATGGCCTGAAGTTGCACCAGGGGAGGTTTAGATTTGATATTAGGAAGAATTTCTTTACTGAAAGAGTAGCCAGGTGCTGAAACAGGCTGCCCAAGAAGGTGGAAGAGTCACCACCCCTGGAGGTGCTCAAAAAATGTGTAGATGAGGCACTTCAGGACATGCTCTAGTGGGATAGTGAGGATTTTTGTGGCTTTTTGGTTTGGGTTTGTTTGGGTCTTTTTGTTGTTGTTTTTGGTTTTGTCTTTTCTGGTGGTTGGATGTGGAGATCTTAGAGGTCTTTTCCAATCATGACAAATCCGTGATTGTGTGAAACCAACAGCAACTGTATCTTCAGGCTGTGACTGAAGACAAGATCAGTAGCAACTACTAGGTAATGCAGCCAAAGCTCCAAGTGCTTATGGTTCACCTCCAGCTGCACAAAGTATAATGGCAATATATTAACTGCATGAAGTAGAATAAGCATCACGTGAATTGGGTGGGTTTACATTGCTGATGTGGACTTATATATTACAATGTCCTCTGAATTGTTAGCAAAGTTCCTCAGGGGACTCCACCTACACTATTTTGACTTCTTCATTGCAGAAATATCAATTTCTCTTCTTCACAGATTCCAGAAAAAAAACCCAACAAACAAATCAATCCCCTGAAGAAAAATCAAGTCCTTTTAGTATCTCATTTTTAATTTCAATCATAAATTGCTCCCAAGTCACACGAGCATTTTAAATGCATTCTATCCTGAAATGCAGGCAACTTACATTTTAAAAGGAATTATAATGAATAAAAATTACCTAGTAAAATCCTTGTCTACTTCATATTCATATTTCATCCACGTGTCCCGATACACTGTGAACTCCATTATAGTCAGGAAAGCTATTGTTGTAAATGCTATCAGAGAAACTGATCAATCAAAATTAAAAAAAAAAAAAAAAGAAAAAGAAAAAAAAATTCAGAATGTGAGAAATATTCTTCAGAAACAAAAGCAGAGCAAAATTCTAACATTCTACAATCTAAGCAATACCAGTACATTGCTGATAACTTTGATTTATAAATCCATAAGCTGCTCTTAGAAAAATGTTTTTGTATCTACAGTATGTGCTTTTAGGAGAAGAAAAGAACAAGTCCTACCTTTGCATCAAGACAAAACTTTTCACATTAAGTACAGTCAAATACTAAAATGGTGTGAAGGTTGTGAAATCCCTATACAGAAGATTTAAGAACAGGCTAGATCCTTCTCGGCATATAGAACAAAATGCCCACAAATCACTGCCAGGGATTGTCGAGGTAAACTCAGTCTTAAATTCAAGCATGAAAGAAGATGCACCGCACCGTGATGTACCTTCAAGCCTCCACTTGTCTACAACCTAAGATTTTATCACAATTCTTTTTTTAATATCTAGTTTCAGAGACAAGAACCTAGCAGACAGGAGAAATAATATACATCGTACGCACTGTCTCCGGTTAGAAAAAGGTGCCCTGATTATATTACTTGTGTACAGCTGCACAGCCAGGACTCCCACCCCAGTATATCAAACAATTCTCCCTCTGGCAATAAGCAACATGTAGCTATCCATTCTTCCAACAGCTAAGTGAAGAATGGACTTGAAATTATTTTAAAGAGGAAAACTAATAGGTGTATTTTCATGGTATATGTGCCTGACTTACCTCCAAAGCAGCCTATTCACACTTGCTAAGTTGCACAGTGCAAAGAGAAGACCATCCTGCTGCACACAGTCAGAAACACAGTAACAGATGCACAGAAGCACCTGCTACACCTCTTTTATTAAATCACAGCTTTTGTTAAGTTGAAAAAAAACACTTTGGTTATGGAGCACAGTAGTGATTTGTACAGCTTATTGACAGTATGTTTTCTATCTGCACTCTGTGGAGTATTTCTATGGAGTCCGTGAAGGGCAACTCGAGAAAAAACAAGCCTGTTGTCAATAGGCTTCAATTCACTACACAGTGGTCTACAGCCCAGAGGTGGCAGCAGGGGAACAAAGGCCCTGTTCTACAGGATCCGAACAGGAACCACTGCCTACAGCACTGACTGTTGCATTGACCAGCAACATTTCAAGTGCCAGCTTTCAGCTGAAGCTGTGTAGCAATGGTATACATGAAAACCTTCATGGCAGTGCACACTGCGATGCAGATGTGCTAATCAGTTAATTATTCTGGCTATCAGTTTCCCTTTGGAGCCCAGCAGGCCAGACTCACCCCAGCTATGCAATAGGAAAGGTGGAGCCCTACTGTCCATCCAAAGCCACAAGGAAATAATTAGAGCTGTAGCTGCTTTCTGGGTAATTCTGAGCAAAAGTATTTGTGGAACTGAACAAGAATATAAAGTCTTGTAGAATTTCCAAAGACAAATATTCTTTTCTGAAGGCTCTCTCAGTCCCAGAGCTGTAGACTCAGCCTGTTTGAGAGACTAGTACTACTTCAGGCATTTTAATCCTGAATGAAACAGGAATACTATATTCAGATTTTATAATGGCATAGAGTAAGACAATACCATATTGTAATTTATAAGATCATTGGTATAAACTAAAGAATACCAAAGTAACTTCTGGTGTTGAGAAAACCTTAACACATCCTTCATGAAAGTGAAGGTCTCATGAAGGATGGTGCTGTACTAGAAAAGAGGACTTTTTAATCATTTATTGTTTTTCTGTGAATACAACTAAAACCAACTCACTTTCTCAGGAATTGAGACTAGCATTAAGAAAGAGTTAATCAGCTCTAAGAGATTATTTTATACACAATAATCCTTTAATTATTAACAGTGCAATTCAGGAAACATAGCAAAGTAATCCACATCCTTGTGATACTTACTTGTACACTACAAGTGGCCTAATGACTCAAAGGCTTATCTGTAGATTGCAATTGCTTCTTGCACTTTTTATTCAATGGAGTTTCAGACATAACTGCACAAGAGAGATTTTTGTTCTCCATTTCAAACTAACTGCTAGCTGTTTCCTATCTAACTGCAAACAATTCCAATAGTCCAATAGACTAAGTCACTATTTCCAGATCAGGCTACCTCTAACCCAACACAACTTAAAATGACAGTATTCTGTTCAGATACATATACAAAAGGTATTTTTACAGCTACAGCTTTTTGATAGACTAATAAGGACAGTATAAGTGCATGCCCTGAAGTGTTTAGTTTTTCAAAGGGCTTTCCTTACTCTTAAAATCAACTACACCTTTAAGACAAAAAGCTTTAGAAAGCTGCTCTTCATCTTGATGCTTAACTTAGCCAACTCTTAGACACCTCTGGAGAATGTTCTTCCTGTTTTATGAAAGCACAGAGTTGAATCCAAGCTGCATTTCAGCTCATGCTGACAGAGTTTCATCCCGAAATCTAACACAGAGAAAAGGGCTTAGGGAGACAACAAATTAGAAAGCTTTATTATGGCCCTGGCACAGCGCACTTCCAGTTGTAATGGGTTAAAAGTATTTAGAGTGAATCTTTACATTGGTTTGAGTCTCACCAGATTTACACAAAAATCCCCCTTGAGATGAGTGATGAATGCATCTATTTGGATAAGACTATGTCTTTACTTGAAGGAGGTGAGCTCTATTCATCCACAAAAGAAATCAACAAAACAATTTTCACTAGTTTCAAATGAACAGAGGTGCCCGTCTTCCTCCTGTTGAAGTTTCTATTCCTGGAGCATGCTAGACTGAGCTAACAGACAACATGAATCTTGTCAGCATCTCAGTAAAGCCTACCTGTGCCTCCACTCGCTGAAGTCTCCACATAGCTTTCAGGAACCTTTGGAAAGGCATCCAATTCTTTCATCAAATGCAAGGTCTTCTTCCGATTCAATCGCCTCATCTTCAGCACACTCTTCCACCTTCTCCTTCATATATTCCCTCTGATTTGAGAATAAATCGTTGTGATTAAAGGACACAGACAGTATTGCTCAAGCTGATTTGCTATAACAATAAAGCAATAATAGGACAATTAAAATCTAAGAAGCATGTTTTCAAGAAACACATGCTAGACAACTGGGTGGTAACTCTTGCTTCAAGGAAACGGTTACAATTGGCCTGGATGTTGCTGCTTACATTCCAGCTACATCCAGCCCATTCACCATGTAATTACTACAATTAATGTCTTTCTCAATTACATTCTCATTAATATTGAATATATTGAATTTTAAATTAAAAAAAAACCCAACCAAACAAACTCAGTCCTGAAGTAAGCTTGCTAAACAGATCTGATAAAGCCTGGAAGTCACTGACTTAGCAGGGAATATCTAACAGACAGTATAAAGTCAGGAGGATGTCAAACTGCTCTGGGCTCCTATACTCAGCCAACATGGGCATATACTATATGCTAAAGGTTAAAAAAAAAGAAAAACAAACAAAAGGATGCATTTTGCATTTTTACAGCTGTAGAATTTTATGGTCATAATACAAACAGTGTTGTTTTCCTCTATACAAATGTGTGTCGCCCAACAAATGAACAATCAAATCCTAGCTCCATCCTTCAGAGCTCTTTTTGTCCACAACATGAACGCTGCTCTTCTGGGAGTCATTGATATTTTAAGTAGCTGGATGCTGAGAGAAGCATCCTGCCCAGGAAACACTGTTTGAAACCCTTTCCAAATCATGCAGATATGCTCACAACCCAGTCCCAATATGCTACATGTTTTAATAAGCTGGCACTGCTGTTTTCCTTCTGAGGAAATGCTGCACTTTGCCCAGAATTTCTGAAGCTATGAAAACCATCACGTATTCACCAATATGTCATATTATCATCCCCTATTTAAAGGCAACAAGCCAGGCAAGCTAAGCTGCAGTGCCAATATGTGTGATGCTCCTCAACGTCTTGTAGAAAAACCTGTTTACTCTCCCATTTCAAGAGCACATCAAGTCTCCAGCGTATCCTAGTGAAATTACTCAAGAGCTCTTCCCTGCTCTGCCCCTCCTTGGTGCCGAGCAGGCTCTGTACCGTGCAACAACAATGTGATAGGCTTTACTGGAAAAGGAAGTTCACACATGAAGAATCACAATCTACACCTGCAATTTCCTCACTACAGAAATTTGCTTCAGACCTTAGTGAGAAGGATGCAGGCTCTGCACTTGCCAGGAGCATCAGTCAAGTCAGCCTGCAGAGACCAACAAAGCGATACTGCATGTGTTGTGGAGGATGCAAAGAAAGCACAGATAAAGTGGGCAGAGAAGATGAGTGCTGGAACAGAATTTTGGTTATACAGCATCAAAAAATAAAAAAATTTTTAAAAAAGTAAAAATCAGGGAAACATGGTCCTGTCCTTGCTACTATGCAACTGTGTTTTAAATTATCTCAACTTCACTCAGAGTATCTCAAGGAAAAGTTGGGAAATTTCAGTGCACAGGTATGGCAAAGCAGCTGCTCGGACACAATGAATGGAGCAGCAACACTGGTGAGCAGAGAGGAAACACTGGACAGCGCTGTCTGCTCCCCTACCCACACAGCACTGAAGCTGACTTAGCACCGCTTCATTTTCCCGTCTTCTCTGCCACCACGTATGCGGGAGCACACCGTAAAGAGGTACAAGGTAAACCTACAGAATTTGAGAGCACTTTACAAAGAAACTTTCCGAACCATCATGCACCAGCGGGCGTGTGGATTTCTGTAACGTGGCCAGCAGTACCTCATTTGTTTGTCCGTTTCTTTAAACCCGCATATACAGATTCACTTTCCGTTACAAAGGGAGACAGACATCCAACACCCTCCCCCCTACCCACCTCAACACACACACCTCGAAAACAACAAATATGAAACGTGGAAACCACTGCTACAGCAGTATGATGTTACGAGTGCAAAAGCCAACTGCGTTTAAACGAAAAATCAAATCCGTATTTTGACAAGCTAAGATAAGGCGTAGCGCAAAACCACTCGAGAGCAAAGCGCCCACTTTGAAGCGCCCCCAGCCCAGACCCACCGGAGGGGCTCGGGCAGTTTTCGCTTACTCGGACAACTTGGAAGCGAAGCCGTTGCGGGCACCGGTGCAGTCTGAGCACCCGCTGCCACGCCGCGGAGCGGACCCACGCCCGAACTCCCTCGCCGAGACCTCGTATCCAGGGCCGGCCAGCCGGCCGACCCCCCCACCGGCTGCCCACGCCGAGCGAGGCCCCAGAGACGGCCATCAGCTCGGTACCCTCACCGGCCTGTGAGGGCCGCGGCGTTCCCGACCGCCGCTGCACTGAGACGGGCGCAGGCCCTCAGCCTAGCGCCGGGCAGCCGCGGGACGGGACAGGCCGCGCCGGCGGCCGAGCCCCCGCAGTCCCCTCGCCTACCTCTCGCTTCTCTCGCCGTTACCGAGCGCCGCGGGCGAGGCCGGAGGGGGGAGGGGAGTCACAACGCCCTGCTCGGCACCCGCCTCGCTGACCATGGCAGCGCGCGTGGGCCCCGACGGGCTCGCTCCGCCACCAACGCCCGGCGGCGGAAGGCAGAGGCCGGCGGGAGCGGCGGCGGGAGCGGCGGCGGCGCCCCGCCCGCCCCAGCTGCGCGCATGCTCGCCGCCACACGGGCATGCGCCGGCCGACGCCGTGGCCCGGGGCAGCGGGGCGAGCGGCAGCTGCCCTTCGGGAGGGTGAGGTCGGTGGCCTGGCGCGTGGGAAGGAATAAGCAAAAAGACGTATCCGGGGAAGTTGTTCCCCGCCCGCACGGCTCGGAGGACGCGGCGGCAGCCGGAACGCGAGTGCGGCGCGCGGGGTCCCCTCGGTGCCAGCTCCGACCGGAGAGCGGAGGCGGCAGCGGCCGCGGGGCTGAGCCCTCCGAAGCCGTAGGAAGTCGGTAGCCCGAGTGTGGCGCGGCCCGCAGCTCCGCCTCGCCCGTTCGCTGGCCCGCCGCGGGTCCCCCGGCTGTCCTGAGCTCGAGAAGGTCCAAAGCCACCGACACGGCGATAGTCACACAGAAGGAACATACTGGTCGGTAGAGGGGCGAAACGGGTATCGGCAAGAATTTGTGAAGCTGCGAGTTAGGGAGCGATCGTTTAAAGTCATGTATACAGACTACCTTCAAAAGCAAACCGGCCAGGCGCGGTAACCTGGCTTGCAGGGGCGATACCGTTGGATATAAAAGCAGGCAGGGTCTGAAAAGAAGCAGTATCTTCTCTTAGGTGAGCTACAGGGGAAAGGCTTTAAGGCAGTGGGCTCTAACAGTGGGGAAAGACAGAATTTAAGCTCAGAAGCCAGTCTGCAGACCTGAAGGGAAAAAAGTAAGAGGGTTCACGTGTTCCAAAAATGTTCTTTTTTCCCTGTGTTGGTGGAGCTCATAAAAAGGCACTGCCTCCCACCACGAACCTTATCCCTTAGTAACAGCAGCATTAGTTTTATCTCCAGATTTCTCCCTTACAATTGCAACAATTGATTCTCTTCTATGCCCGTGTCCCCGGTAGTCTCTACAACTGCGCTGCTACCAGGACAGAATTAAAGTCAGTTATCACGGGGTCACATTGTGCAACTGCCACCGTGCCTGCAAGTTCATTAGTAGTTGAACCAACCTAAACATCTTCCTACAGCCAAAAGGAATCTGTTGGTAAGTACCAACATCTTAGGTGACATCAAAATTATTCAAAGAAAAGTGTAGGTAAGATTTCTTTTTTTCTTTCCCCTCATAAAATCCTACAGAGGTACCTGTAGTTAAAAATATTACTATAATGGTGCAAAGCTCCAGGTAAGATTTAAAAACTTTTTAATTATACCTAATGTTTATATTCATAGATCAGAAACAAGGGAGACTGAAGATTCCAATACTTTTTGAGGCAAGCAAATAAACCCCACACCCCAGAAACAGTGACGAGCTCCACAGCATTAATACAGATTTGTGCTTTCTAATGGTTTGGAGGAAAAGGTAGATCCATCACAGAAGAGTCTCAACTAGCATGCCCAAGTATAAGCAACTTAAAGAAAACTGGTTATCTATAGCATTTGAGAATGAAAGGAACCTGAAAATTAGTAAGTAGCAGTGTTTTTTTGCTTTTTAGGGCTAGGCAACAGTGGGTTTCAAGGAAGGGAAGAAGACGCAGCAGCACGCCCGTGTCACTGAATTCTGATGTGTCCGGTTTGATCATTTGGACAGCTATAATAACAACTGGATCAGAGAGTCAGAAAGAAAATGGGGGTGGGAGAATTATAGTACAAGAGGTAAATAATCAGGCTGAAAATATGTTTATCTGTACCCTCATCTCAGAAACAGCAGGCAGCTTTGGCTACAGCACTTAAAGCTCTTATAGTGACATGCCAGTGGTCGTAGGGTATAATTCAGCAGCCAGGGATTTTGCTGGCTAAGCCTTATTTTCCCTTGAAATGCTCTCAGCACTGAGGCCTGGAAAGAGCAACCAACAGATCTGGTTATTAGCTGTGCATCAGAGATGCTCAACAGATGTTCTCACAGGCGATGAACTGGAGCAATCCAATCTGCTCACGGACAAAAAACATTTTGGTATTAGTGCTAAACGCCGCATCAAGATGCCTCTTGTAAAGGAAAAGTGGCATGGGACAAAACTGCTTTGCAGCTCTGCACCATTATAGTCATATTTTTAACTGCAGATGTCTCTGTAGGATTTTATGAGGGAAAACACAGTAAACATTTTTCACAACGTGAGAAAAATGAAGCAAATTATGTAGCATTAACACTATACACTGTACCACGCTAAAGCAATGTAACAGTGACCATACTGCATCTACAAATACCAGACTATTCCAATTCAAACTGTGCTCCTTTCTTTATGCACCCATGTGCCCGTTTCCTGCTCTCCTGATGACCCCTCAGTGGCAGCAGCCTATGAGCACCTGCCAAATTACTTTCAGGAGCCTGAAGAGAGCAGGGGAGGAGGGAGAAACCCAGCTGTCAACTGCAAGCCATGCAGGCAAGACAAGGGACTGCCCCTCTGGTGCTTACTGCTTTACGCACATTCGTTTCACTACAGTATTTAAGAAGATCCCAAAGCATCCTGACACTTGAGTGCAGTCATCTGTGCAAAAATACAATTACACTGCCAAAGAAACCCAGCACTTCCTAACACTGGTGATTTATCAAGTCCCTTGATGTGTGCACAGGGGAAAACCACAGGTCTCACATCTGTACATCTTAAACCACAAATGAACAGAAAAAAAAAAAAAATCCCCAGGAATATCACAGAATATTAGGCTGTGAAGGACATTTGATACCAAAGAGAGTAGCAGAGAAAGTGGTAGCCCAAACACGAGGAGCAAAGCTAAACACGCAGATCCCCCCTACACGCTTCCCCCCACTCCGTGCTCACACGCTGGAAACCGTCCGCAAGACAGACAAACTGAGAGCGCTGGCTAAAGCATGTCGAGAGGAAAACCAACCACCCATCGTGTGCTGCCGCTGCAGCCACTGGCAGAGGTGCTTCACGGCGGCTGAAAAGGCACTTGGAAACTCTTAGCGAGAAATGGCGAGAGAAACGGGACCGGCCGCCCCTCAGCTGGGATAGCCCGGAGGCGGCGGGGAGGGAAACAGCGCGGAGGGGCTGAGGCGAGGCAGGGGTTGGGGGAAGCAGCAGCTGCTTTACCGGAACGTGCAGGAATCGAGGTGGCATTGAGGAGGGAAGAGGAAATACAGGTGCAGAAGAGCAGATATGGAGATGAGGGAGTGGGAGGGGCTGGTAGGGGGGCGGAGGGGAAGAAAATCAGTCTTGAGGGCCCGTTGGGGAGGGCTGGGGAGACGGGGACGGAGGGGAAGGCGGGACAGCGAGGCGCGGCCGCGCGGGAGAGCGGACCCCGGTGCAGCCGCTGGCCCCGGCGGTAGCGGCGCGAGATCGCCTCGGCCAATCGGGAGCGACCACGCTCGCAGGAGCCGTGGGGCCGCGGCGGCTGGAAGGGGCCCCGGCCGTGCCTGTGCAGCCCTCGCCGGGCGCTGGGGGGAGCTGGGCGCTGCCGCCCCCAGCAGCGCTGCCGCTTGCCCGCGTCCGCCCTGCGCCGCGGTCCTGCTCGGGGAGGCGCGAGGCGAGCCGCAGGGCCTCGGGGCCGTTGTGCCTGGCACCCGCCACTCAGGCAGCGAATCTGGTTGATCATGGCGCACTTTTCGCGTTGGTGCGTCCCCCGCTTCAGCTAATGCTTAGAACTGGTTGGTGGAGCCAGAGGCTGGGCAGGCCTGTGCCCCCTGCCGCTGAAGGAGCCCCGCGCCGGCCAGCCCGGTGGCGGCTGAGGGCGGGCGAGGCCGGGGGATCAGGAACCCGCCGCTTCACCGCCCTGGCTGCCGCGGCCCCTCCCGTGGCCGCAGGCCCCGTGTCTTTCCCAAAACAGGGGCGGAGTCCCCGGCCCTCACCGGCCAGTGTGGCGATTGCGGTGCGGTGATGGAAGTGGTTATCGTTACTGTGCTGGCATTTATTTACAGTCTTCCATTTTCTCGGTGCCTCTGATGCTGGTTTAAGTAAAGAAGTGCACTGAAAGGAGGCTCAGGTCTCTGTTCTACACCTTGTGTCCAACTCGGTCACACTTCTTGTCTTTTGAGACATGCTTATTTACAATGATCTTCATGAAAATTTCTTTTCATGGGGTATCAAAAAGCAGAACAGTCCACTTCACTGAAAGCAAAAATGTGTTAAAGCTCCTTAGGCCATTTGAAATAATTATATTTACTGTTAATTCATCATGTAAGTAGGACAACTCTGTTCTACAGAATCACCACATGCAATTAAAAATTATTTACTACTACAAACCTTTTTAAAGATAAATTAATCCTAATTCTTTTCAATATTTCTGTGTCTTAGCTAACGTTTAAAATGCCATTATGCAGCTGCTTCGTGAGGCTCATGCTTCACTCACAGGGGTGCTGGGATAAGTACTGAACACAAGTGAAGTACTCTGAAAGCTGCGGTTTAAAATGTTCCAGTGTAATCTTCTTGCATTTTTTTTTCCTTTTTCCAAGAATTTAAATTGTTTGGCGTAGACAGATAACTGATTTGAAGTTGTGTCTTTCATTCAGCAGAGATTTGATGTATGTTAGATGATATATGGTACAGTGTGTGTGAGGAGGAAGGGAACATCAGTCACTGAGCTGAATTCCTGTCTAGATTACAGATGTCAGGTTACCAATAAATCCTGATCTATCACCACTTTGCGATTTTTAGTAATTAGATCATGATCACAAAACAGAGTATTTTTTATTATTGATCAAGTTACATAAAAACACTAATTCTTTCACATAATGGCTTCTTGAATTGTCTAAACGCTCAGCACAAGGCCAGCAACTACTAGAAGATAAAGACACACTAGCGTACAGTGTGACGTGCAGTATTTCTTTGATTTTAATGTTCCGGTTTCTATTCTTCAGAACGCAGTTTTCCTGATAAAAAAAAAATCCAACAAAAACCACCCATGACCTTTAATAAATCCATTTCTCAAAGTTTCTTTCAAGTTGTATTCAAAATAATCTTTTTTTTTTTTTTTTTTTACTCTTCTACTACAAGTTTGCTCTGTCTCAACGTAAAGCTGAGTCTTGAAAAGTATCACTAGTCTTAGAAACCTGGATGATAGGCAGGATTTCTGCAGGGCTGAGGGTTGAGAACGGTGTTAGCTGGCATAATGGAGCAATACGAGTGATTTGCCTTGACAGAGGAGGAGGCGGCGGCATTGCTATTTGTTAACTACATAAAAGACACTAAAATCTAAGGGTTCAGGAGAGGTCCAGATAAGCCATATGTGAGCTGATGTAGATATTACGATATTAATAAATAATAACAAGTTTGATATAGTCTTACTAATATTTTCTCAATCTTTTCAAGTTCTTTTGCCCCTTGTGGTGTTATAAATATGCTAGCAGCATGCATGTAAATTGATGCTTAATCAGCAGAACAAAGTTGTGAAATCTGTGTAGGTAAGTGTATGCACATGTGATTGTTTGGGCTCTACAAGAAATAAATCTCTAGGGTTTTCTTGAAAATTTTGCCTTGATGTTCTACCAGGCCAAAGAGGTTGTAAGAAAAGTCGGCAAACTGCTAAAAAGGTTTTGCTTTATAAGAATATTGTTTTGATTTTAATAATAAAGAACATTAAATTCATGTTTTGGTGTTGAGTGTTTATTTTACCATGCCTGTTACTTTCTGTAACAATTTGTATACGACTGGTGGGAGCTGGACCTAGCAAAAGTGACTGTTAACTACGCTTTATCTAGACTATGTGGCAATCACCAGGGTTTCAGTTCATTTTCAGGACACTTCTACAAGGCACTCTGAAGGGGTCAGGACATGTGAGCACCTTAACATACCCAGTAAGTCCAATGCATCCCAACTCTTTAAACAGACATTGTATTTCTGCACAGATCTGCCTATGCCAGTGGGATAGCCCATGACAATACCTTTTTTTTTCTGAACTCCTGGTACATGGTGCTTCTGCGCTTCTCTCTACATCTTCCTTGCCTAGTCTATGTCCCTGTGAGTACCAGTGGACCTTCTCAAAACATTAAATCTTTTCCCTGCCAGGGTATCTGAATATCTCTTCCATTTCCCCCCATCTCAATCCCCAGCTTCAAAATGACCCTGGCTTCCCCCCCCCAAAGCTCTGGTCCTTTTCTACCCTGTTTTCCGTTGCAAGCTGTTTATGTTGCACGACACAGCAAAGGCTTTGAAGTGCCATCTGGCTCATTGTTCAGACACCTACTCTCTTGACTCCAGTGCTGGGAGCTCAGGGTAATGGTCATAAACTATCTGTTGCGGAAGGATGTGCAACGTGTGAGCAAACCAATTGCAGTTGAAATGCGCTACGCACAGATGGTCAGCGAGGGAAAAATTGCTGCCTGCCTTCTTCTGCTGAAAAGGAACTGCCTCAATAACAGCATTCAAAAGCAAGAGGTATTTCCTTCTTCAGGTTTGCTGCTGACATTTTCTGTGCTTGGCTGGGCTTCCATCATACCCAGCTGCTCCTGCCTGGTGGTGACAATGCTTGCCTTCTGTATGATAAGGGGAGATCAAGAAAGTGAAGGGAGACATTAATTTTTCTGCTCTCTCCCATCTGGTATAATTACTTGAGAGAAAAATACAATGGAGGTTATATATTCTTGATACTGCACAAATCATATGAATCTATGTACCAGTTCCCACCTTGCTAACATGCAGTGTTACTGCTGTGCTGCTGTTACACTGGTTATATCATTGGGGGCCATGATGAAATCGAATAATTCCCCTCACTTATTTTATGCATGACTTATATGTGGTACTTCCTGTGTTTATACAGGTTCCAGATGTTACAGGATAGACACGGGAAAAATTAAACAGCTGAGAGTCAGCCAGCCAGCATTCTGTCATACTAATTAACACGTATATGTCGATAGATTTAGATACTCCTCAGAAGCCTTTGTATTTATTTAATTTGGGACTGAAAATGTAAAATCTCCAAAATAACAGCTAAGCTGTTTGTACTGCCAAGTTAGGCAAAAGAAGGTGTGCGTAGCTGTTGAGGCTTTTGCATGAGCTCTGGTTTGTCTAACGCCTATCTGCTCTCCACTTACTGTCTTCTGCAACCAGGGACCTCCTGGGTGACCACAGGAGAAGCAGGACCATGTGAAGGAGTGTTAGACACCACACCTATCACAGGTATTGGTAATGGAAAAAAGATGGAAATCATCAGATTTCCAGTTATTTCAGCATGCAGACCTTTTGTGTTTCTGCAGCTTCCTGAAGCTTTAGTCATGTCAATCTAAGCATACTTTCTCACATTTCTAGTGATTTTGTGCTAGTTTTTTTTCTAATTTTATGAAAAAGAAACTATTTCTTCCAGCCAATGAAGTAATGAGAAAGAAAAATTATTTTCACTGCATCTGACCTTCACTAATCAAAATGAACTAAATGAACCAAAATGATTTTATTCCAGGTCAATCTAAAACATAACATTTATATTTAGTTCTTGTAAAAATTTAGGAGAAACTATGGGGGCAGACTTCCTTCTTTTCAGAAACCAGCAGTTCAGGCATTTCCCAGGATGGTGGAAGATCTGGCTTCACTGCAATTCCGACCGGAAGACCAGAGCCAGGGGCTTCCATGGGAGCTCTCTAACTACCAGGCTTAGATGATTCTGCAGTGGATACTCTTGCTGCTGCTGCCACTGCTGTTGTTCTCCAGTAGACACATTTTTGTCTCCTCTGTTTTCTCTCCTCAAAGTGAAGCTGTCATCCTTCTGTCTGTCAGGTTCTCTTCCCAATGGTCTCAATTTCCTAGATTTTTTTGGAGATTGTGGAATTGACTGATTTGCCTTTGTTTGTTCTTTAGACCATGGTCTCCTGGTTCTGATTTTTGTTTACCCCCCCAAAAATAATTACAAACCAACCAACAACAACAAAAAAACAAACACAACAAAACAAAACAAAACAACAACAACAGCAACCAAAAAACCCCACAAACAATCGAAGAAAAACCCAACAAACAAAATCCAAAAACAAGCAAAGGGAAAAAAACACCAAACCCAGCAAAACAAAAAACACAAAAAAACCCCAAACACAAACACAAATAACAACAAGAACAACAACAAAAACACCAACCAAAAAAAACCCACAAACAACCAAAAAACCCCATCCAAACATACACCTTAGTTCCCAAACCAACTACAGTATGGAAGGTTTCTGCATTGGTACAAACCATTTCTAAGCCAGTAGGCCACAAAGGTTCCTCAGGGGCTGAAGAGATTTTCTGAGCTCAGGATAATTTCTAAACAACATGAATTTAACCTTTGCAGAAAAATTTACTTGAACATAGAGAAAAATACTTTGGATAATTTAGGCTGACAAGTATGGAAAATCTAATAATAGGGGTGTAAAGCAGGACATTGCCACAAATTTGGGTGAATAAAAATAGGACAATCTTTTCTTAGCAGTTTCAACAACATAGAGACCATTAGCAGAATTAGAGCACTGTTGTGCCCTATTAGGAGATACTTTGGTGGAAAAAGCTGTCCACTGAGGAGCTTCGTTATTTTATGTTGCAGGGCAGTGGATGTCATTAGAAAAACTGTTGCTGTCATCCTAGCTCTGTGTATATTGTCCACACACAATTTGTACTTAAAAACTCTAATGGAATTTTAATCGCTGGTTTGCTAAGAGTTTTCATTGGTCTTTGGCTTGTTTGTCAAAATATGGCTTGGTATTTTAAAGTATCATTCACTCTTTAAAAGCATATAGGTAAATCTAACTCAACAACTGCTCTTTGTGGTGCTCGAGTCCACTTTCCGAGTCAATTTGTTGGCAGAATTGGAAGGACCTGTGGTCCCTGTGTTGTGTGTACTTTGCAAGTTTTGTTTCCTTGAAGAAAGTAGTTCAACAAATGTCTTTTAAAAAAAAAATCTTTAGTCATGTTTTCTTTAAAAATAGCTATTTTTGGTGACTGATGTGAAGCACCTTGCCTTGAATAGCTTGAAATAAGCACCAGTTCTCTGAGAAGTAAACCTTTCCATGTAGCTAAAATACTGACAAGGACAAAGCAAATATTAGCTTTTAAGAATCTTTTCCACTTAACTTATTTTCAAAGACTTTAGATTATTCCTGATAAATTTGTCAATATAAATACAGCTTAACTCCTGCAAGTCCAATACTACTCTATCTTTTTAGTGGAGACCCTCTTTTAGAAGGGAAAACACACGTGGTTAATTCCTATAGTTGTGGGGTTCATATGCATAGCCTCCACCACTTCTGTTAGAATCTCAAAATGCATTTTTCTCCTCATAATCATGGAGGAAACCTGTATGTGGACTTAATGGAGCCATATAAAGTTGGAAACCCAGAGAGTGTGCTTAGGAGAGTAAATCTGCTTTCCTTGGTGTACTTTCCCTTCATTCCCCTGTGGAAAGTCAGCAGGGACACAGCAGAAGACCCTGGGCAGCTGTGTGTGGCAACAAGCAGTAGGAGCAAATACTCCAGGGTGAAGCACTGCTTCAGCATGAGTCGTTGGTGTCTCAAAATCTGTAATGCAGCAAAAAGAGGTTTTCCAAACAGCTCTGAAACGTGACTATGTACAAGATAAGAGCAGGACATGCCAAAGGATTATCTGTAGCTCCTCAGGCTGGATATCATTTTGTGTTCCCACCTGGAGGGCAGCCTTCATCAGGGGTATGCCACTTCCACCTTTTTTTGTCATTTATTATTCAGGTATAGTAACTCATCACTAGAAAAATAGATCTGAAAGCTCACCATAGCTATCCTGACAATGTTACGAAACAAAAAGCAGGGCTAGATCTCAAGCCCCGAGGAACCATTGTTACTGATGCAACAGGGGAAAGACTCTTTATGAGGACTGTGATAAGGGGACAGGCCCCTTTGGGTGGGCATCCAGAGTTCAGCTTCACCATATGGCTGTGCTGACCTAACAGTTCTCCCCTGCTGGTGCTCTAGCTTCAGCCTTTGTCCACATACCTGGCATCAATACTGCTACATCTGATCCCATGCAGCATGGCACCCATGGGTGCTGTCCCTTGGCATCTGGACACAGTGATTGGAGCTGGGTACTGGTAGTAGGGTTTGTCAATACAATAAAGGGTGAAGCAGGCTTGGGATTCATCAAGGAAGTGTAGTTAGGAGGGAAGAAGAGGGAGACGGGCCAGAGGCAGCCCTGAAGACCAGGCAGCTACACTTTGTTGAGGATGGAAAAGCTCTTTTGCTTCTTTTTCCTCGTATGTGTCTTCATTTGTTTCTTCCTGAGCATATTCATTTTCTTTTTTTGATTTCTAGTCACATCTGCTGTGTTTTCATGCTCAATAATCTCTTTTTTTTTTCTTTAATTTGGAGAGAATAATTATTTCTGATTCATAGACCAGTAAAGCAATAAAAAGTGAGAAATTTCAAGCGCTTTTGTTTATTAATGCATGAAGGTTCCTAGAAACAGCCTTGTCCAGTTGTATTGCGGGAACCCACCGATCCTAAGTATACCAACACGAGATTGCAGCAAGTTACATGACAAACTTCCCATCCCAACAGTCCTACTGCCAGAGCTTGGAAATGTCAGGACCTGAGGAAATGACATGAAACATGGTATCTTGAATGTAAATATCTTGAATAGCACTTTTAAAATCACAGTGATATTGTAAAACAAACCTGCTCTGCCTTCTTTCTAGTTTTGATTACTACTGTCAGCAATGCTGTGCCTGGCAGGGAGGTAGTTGTCAGGCTGAAACTGCAATTTTTGTCTCTGGTGGAAAAAGCAAAGACTTCAAAGACCTGACTTGTACACAAAAGGTGAAGGGCACCATGGGGTGCTGTAACTGTTAGAAAATGAAGATGTTTCTCAGAAATTATAAGTAGACTTTATATCCTTTTGAGATGTGGAAAAGCTCTTTTAAACCATTATTAAATACAATTTTAAAAATAGCTGTTTTCTCCAGGATACGAGATTTGTCAAATAAAATGCTTCTCTTATTTTATTGTAAGCTTATACTTCATTATGTTTTTGTTATTCAGTGCTACATTCTTCCAATATGTAGAAATCAAAGAAATGCACAGTCTTTGCCTTTAAGAAATTACACCTTAGGCATAAGATACACTTGAAAAAATGAGAGCAGAAACAAAAGAGGAGAGAGACAAACGTAGCAAGATGGGTTTACTGTTTGAACCATTAGATTTCATTTATGATTTTGGGCAGTTCTTTATGGATGGGATTCATCTCAGTGCACTTCTGTTGCTTAAAATACAGGTATCTGTCCTCAGCTAGTGAAATGGTCTGCCCATAACCAAAGGAAAGCAGCAGATACCTCCAAAGGAGGATTTATCACTTTAAGGTAAGTATCCAAAGAAGGTGGCAGGATGATCCCTGTAGGGATCTCCATTAATTCTAAAGGAAGCCTGGATCCTTTGTTTAGATTAAATATTTACTTTTCACATGTCAAGAATGATGCCAGGCTCAAATAATTTTCAGTTTATTGAAACTCTGAAGAAAACCAGATTTTAAAAAAAATTTTCTGCTGTTTTTCACATATTCATTACAGGGGAAAAAAGCTATATACCCAAAGAGACGTTTTTATTCAGGATGTCCACTAGAGAAAAATGTGTACCTGTAACAGGCTGGTGCCAGCTGCCTGTCAACTGGCATCATGGGGCCAGGCTCTGAAACATGACTGCTGCCTCTGCTTCTGCCCTCTTCCCTCACTGCTGGTTGGTGTCTCTGAAGGGAATAGCTGCCGAAGTAATAGCAATTCCTGTCCTTTGTGTGTATTACGGATATGCCTTGGGCCTAAGAAATGACAACCATAGGACCTGTGATGACTTGAAAAATCATGCACCAATGCTATCTACCCTCCAGCCAGCATGGGATGAGTGATGCATTATAAATCGAGATCCTTTACCAGTAGAGAGATTAAAGAAGCAAGAAAGAAGTTTCTTAATCCCTGCCTCAAGCGGTTTAAAACCTCCTTCTTGCTTGGGGTCCTACATAAATCAAAACACAGGACCAGCTATATTCTGCAAATAAATCTTCCATGATATTTACTTCTCACATAACTTCTCTGTGACAAAATCTGAATTCCCTACCAAATATGCTAATAAAATGTCAACCATTCTATAATTTAGTAGCATCATAATAATAACACTCTCTTCGGTTATATGTCACTCTTTGAGAGAGCACTTGACATACTGCTTACACAGAAAAAGTAAAATTAATATCTTCATATATCATTTAGTCTTTTATTTCTTAATATCGAAACCCACTAAATATAAACCATCTGTACAATATTTAATCATGCATGAATACAAACCAAATGCAGATTAAATTAGCCTGAAAAAAGTCTCCCACAAATGATTTCCACATGCACTTGAGGAAGATAATTTCAAAAAATGTAAGTATATGAATTATTTCTGCTGGAGTGAACAATCATAGTAATGGCAGAGGACACTTAATGCTGAGCACTGCAATATGATTAAAGAAGACCTGCCTTTTTTTTTTTCTGAAAGAACACAAATTACCAAAGAATAACAAGGATTAGTTTATAAAACATATTTTGCACATATAGAAAACCTTTTAGAATCATAGAATTGTCAGGGTTGGAAGGGACCTTAAAGATCATCTAGTTCCAACCCCCCTTCCATGGGCAGGGATACCTCCCACTAGAGCAGGTTGCTCAGAGCCCCATCCAGCCTGGTCTTAAAAACTTCCAAGGATGGG
>WTSP01021479.1:13026-25116 GCA_025331215.1 Actenoides lindsayi | reverse complement strand
AGCAGACGGGAGCTGTGTTCAGGAGCTGGATTCTGGTACCGGGTTCAGGAACACACAGACTGGGATCGAAGGCAGAATAGACAGAGTCCTCCTTGGGTGCTCCAAGGAAGAAACCGAAAGAGGACCTGAGCCGAGCCAAGCCAAACAAAGCTGGCAAAGCAGCCCAAGAGGGGAGAAGAGCCCAGAGACCCTTCGGATCCCTCAGCTCTAAGCCAGACATGACATATATATACCTCCGTGGTCAGTTGAGGGTCACCTGCCCTGTCTGCTCCTCCCTGCAGGTGCAGCCTTTTACTTTTCTGCACCCTGCAACCTGGTACACAAGATCCAGCAGTGGCCTTGGTCTGCACACCAATCCTTGGTCTAACTCTAAACATGGGGTATTATCCCTGATAGAAGCAGACACTGTCTGTGAGAACAGACTGCTAACTTCAGACAGTGCAGTTAGTTAGAAGAACTGAGCTGAAAATTAAAATTACTGAACAGAATTAGTTCTGTTCTCACTCAAACCAGGACAGTTTGATACTGGTTTTGTATGTATTTGTATATATTCCACTATTATTATTTTCCTTTTCATTAAAGCTGTTCTGATTTCCCTTTATAATCTCTAAGTCTCACTCCCTTATTCCCTTTCTCTTCCCCTTTGAGGAGGAAGGGGGGTTAGCTGCATCTGTTACAGGTACATCGGGCTGCCCTGACCCTAAACAGTGACACCTGCACACTGAAGGCTCTCATGCTCCCCACAGGAGAGAAAGCAAAGCAGAGGTACCTATTTTACACATTCCAAACAAAGATGAGGTGCTGCTGGAGTGCCAGCCATAGGACAGGGGCCTACCTGTGGAGACAGAAGCGTTGTATAAATTGGGGCAATTCAAAGCCCACAAATCATCAGGACAAGCAAAGGAATTAACTCTGGTTATTAGCAGAGACTAGAAACCAAATGTCAAAGCCAAGGGCATACAGGCCCATTCAGGGCTGGAGATTTTCCAGCTGACTGTAAAAGCAAAGAAAATATGGTGCGATCTCAGGCCTCCAGATGGAGAATGGGGTTAATCCACTAGAAAAAAAGGTACATAAGTACCCAAACTCAGGAAAAGGAGAAATCAGATTTCTCCCACCCAATCAGAAGAGAGAATAAAAGACACAGAATTAAAATCTGAAGCTTCATACAGCCTGTTTCAGATGTATGGTATACGGATCAATTTTGTTGCTGGCTTCTGCTGACTTTAATCATTCAGTGAAAAGGAGAGTTGTTGCAAAGGAACTGCAGCTTTCTTACCCAGTCTACTAGAGCCTTCTGCTATAAGGTGGCAGCTTCGTCCCTAATGGCTACCAATACTGTCCAACAGTGCTGAGGCCATATTCTGCTGGAGATTTCTGTTTCTGGCAGCATCCCTGTGCTTCTGACTCCTCTTCCCGTGACCTCCTCACTGCACACATGTTATAATGCGAGGCAATGCATCAGCAGCACAAGAAACAGGCTGGTGTCCACAGAAAGAGGCTGAAAATGGGCACAGGGCTTTTTAGACCAAGAACAGCTATTATCTTTGCTTGCACAACAGCCTGAAGGAGAAATCAAGAGCAAATTAAAGATGGCTTATTTTTTCTTAAAATTAAAAAAAAAAAAACAAAACGGGCAAGTGGGCCAATTTCTTAACAGCTCAGCTGTGCACACCCTCCATGTGCTCTCCTGCAGACATGCACAAACAGAGTTTTATGTGTGGTGTAATAGGATGCCTCCACCAGTAAACTGAGAGTGAAAATTAATCTGCTTTGATGGCAAAACTACAAGTATATTAGGAACAAATCTGAACAGTGAAAAGAAAACAGGCCATTGTCATTAAATGTTGGCCTGTGCTATTCCTTGGACAGAAAATCACCAAAATAAAAATGCGCTGTTCCAGAAAACAGTTTTGGTGATTTAGTATATATATTCTTCCAAGTCAATACTGAAATCCTGCTCCACAGATGATTAGGAAGAGCTATGCTGTTAAGGCTCTGAAAAAGAAAATGCTCTTTGAAAGGTCCCATGGCACTTTACATGACAGTAGGAGATATTAATCAAGGTGTCCAGAACAAAATCCATATCTTGGTTAATAGACTCAGAAGATGCTTAGAGTTCCCTGCAGTTTGTCATCTTTATTTTCCTTCCTGAAATACTGGGTGCTGTTCTGTGCTCTGTTCAGCACTTTCCTAGATTTCACCTTGCAAGTGGCTGTGTTCATTAATGAATGAAAGCACATTAAAGTCATTCCTTCCCAAAACTTAGGAGCGACTCATGCAGATATTCCAAGTGTTACTTTTATTCCTCAAGACTGTGGACACTTACGTCGACCAGAAAAGCTACTTTTGCAAGCTTTATCAAGTTTATGCAAACTGCTATTGGAGTTCAATTTGCAACCATCTTCTTAAGAAGTCTTAGCTCCTATCTCAGCAAAGCACTTCAAACAGGTTAATGATTGCACTGATTTCAACCCACAAGTAAAATTAAGGCTGTACTTCATTAATTGGCTACATCAGCACTTCATTTGTCTCAGATCCAACTAAGCGTGCTTCAGAGGAGCCATTGGAATATTTAAATGACTCACATCAGTCTGAGTAAAGGCTGAAAACTGCATTTGTCCCACTTACTCATTAAGGACTTGCAAAAAATCCCAGCCTCAGCATGGTCAATGCATGATTTGACTGTAGCAATGCCAAAATTTCGCTCCAGATTTCAAGTTCCAGTGTGTCTGAATATTCCTTCTTGATTTGCAATATTGGACATGTAATCATTTATTTCAAATGCAGAGGATAAAAGCTGATCTATGTCAGGCACCTTCACGCAGGTTACTGTTTGTTAGATGTTGTTTTTCATTGGAATAGTATATTGCCTGTGAAAATACTGTTTAAACAAACCTGTCTGTTTTGATCTGCATCAGTTTCTCAGGCTCTCTTTAATGTCACTTTGAAGGGTAATAAGGAACCCTATGATACTCTACAGAAGCTGGCACTGGCAGCAGGAAGTTTGTACCAACTGTAAGGGTTGAAGTAGCTGGAAGTGTGGTTTAGGAAGGTACAGTGTTCTGTCCTTCCTCCCAGGCTCATAACTACCCATCTGGTACAGGTGCACTGACCTCTGCACTGTCAGTGATGCTTGCCTTAATTGTCTGCCTTGCAAAGTTTTGAACAGGACTTCCCATGCTTTCTCTCCTCCTGTCCTTAATCTTTGCAGGAACACCCCATAAATATAACCAAAGATTGCTTATTTTCCTTTAAGCCTAGACTGACATTTTCCTCTATGGTGCTAAAAAGAAAAATGGAGCTCTTCAGTCCCACTCTGCAGACACCGCAGCTACACACAAGTTGGCCATGCCACCTCAATACTCCCTTCTGTCCCTAATGGCATCTCTAGTAGCATTCCTCTGTAGGTCCTCACTCTGTGTATGGTCTAACTGGGACTTTATTTGCACTTGGATGGTGAGTGGGGCAATGCACTCCTGTTCAGTGCTTGGATTTGTGTGCTTACATGGTACCTGTGCCTGTAATGCCCTATGCCCGAGAGGAAAGGCAGGGCTGTCCTGGGAGGGTATATTGCCTCAGCCCACCTGCCACAAGAAGGCTCAGGAGAAAGGATACACACCTCTCCTGTTCTGATGTGATGGTCCTGCTTGCAAATGACATCAAACTCCTTGTCCCTGGTGCCATGCCACCTTGGTTTATGGACACAGTATTGCTAACACTGGGCTTCAAAAAGCAAAGCCCAGACACTTCTTGCCCTGGTTCCAGGAACACAAGATGCTTGGATGATTTCCAGACACCCCCTGCAAGTGTAGTGGCTGGGAGGAGTACCAGGCAAGTCACATTGGGCAGGAACATCATCATGCACCGGTGCTCGGTGGGCTTTATGGAAATTCAGTCACAGCATCCCCTCACCTCTGTTTCAGCTGGAGCTTGGAGGAGATGTGGAAAGGGTTTTCTCCTGCACTGGGGAAGCAGTATTACTTCTCATCCGTGCAGTAAATGGGTGCTCTCAGGCATCGAAAGCTGCCACATCCTCAACCTCCTTCTTTCCCATCGAATACGTCTCCCCAGAGCAGGGGGACAGGCAGTTTATAGTCAGAGCTGATCCAAAATGGAGATACCAGATGCCACAGTGGTTAGCTGCACTTAAACTCAGTGGTTAGCTGCTACGTATTGCCATCCAAGGTGCAGGCAAGGATGCTGGGAAGGGACAAATAGGAAGTGAAATTTGGCTTCTTACCAAATTAAGTGCAGTAATAACAACAAAATTACCATCCACAGAGCAATCATTTCATGGCCCCGAAGCTGTAACCATGCCGCTGTTGTTAAAAGGAGGACATAAATGGAAGATCAATTCTAGATTTATCACAGAAGGGAATTGTGTTCCTTAGCTATAATGGCTTATGAGGTCATCATGACTTATGCCATATTTTCCATTCTTGTCTTTCTTGAAGAGGTATTTTATTGTAAAAAGAAAAGGGGCTAATGCACAGAATTTTATGTGATTATGACTGTGCATTTTTCCCGACAGAAAAATAAAACGAACCTCTACTCCCTTTGTCCTTGCACTATAAGGTTCCTGGTGCCCCCCACAGAATCATTTTAAAAAAAATACAGGAGGGGGCTTTTTACAGCTCTAATCACCTCTCACTTGTGCTGGAAATAGCTCAGCAGGGACTACCCAGGCAGCATTCATTCATCAGGGCTGCTTTACATCAGACCAAGAGGACGTCAGGCTCCTCAGAAGATCAAAGCATGGTTTGTGTTTGCTTGTTGATGTTAGTTTCCTGAATATACCAAGTTGGATTCCCCTTCCTTCTGCAACTACCACCTTTTAAAATGTTGGGATTGCAAATGCTTTTATCTTTGCAAAGAGAGGACTGCTACAAACCTACACCTCACCTGAAGTAGCCTGACTTTCACATTGTCTAAAACAAAAATACAAGGCATGATGTAACCAACAGCTGAAAAACAACTGCAATCGATATGCCAATTAGCATGGTGATTATATGCCATGAAATAGTTGATTAGATGCACAAATCAGAAGAGTGGTTATGACAGAGATTTTCATCAGTAAGACACTGCGGGGTTTGCAGAGGGACACATGCTGTGGGGCAGGAAAGGGAGAGGCAGGGGTCTCAGCATCTTCTGCATTTCCCCAGCTTCCTCTCTGCAAGGGTGGGAAGATGAGCTGGAAAACTGACCACCTGGAAATGCGTGCCAGCTCACATCAGCTTGGGAAACCTGATTTGCACGGTGTAGTGGGACTACTCAGCAAAATTTTCTCCATTGCTTGAAGGAGTCTCTCTCAAAACTTAACCTACTCCCTGACTTGTTGCACTAATACTTATTAGGTGCTTACTGGGGCTAGGGGCACAAACACTTTCTGATTTCTGATCACATATCAGGATCATTGTATAGCCATTTTACTGGCTCCTTTTTGTGCAGCTTTTTTTTTTTTGGTTTGTTTCTTTGTGGTTTTTGTTTTTTTCTATTTTTGTGCTGTTAAAATAAAAATAATGGGGGCAGAATGCCTAGTGAGTAAGTCTTGTCCTGCTGATAGTCCGTCAGGCAGATGTTTTACTTCCCTGACTGCATGGAGCACTGTGGCAGTTAGGAAGGAGCAGACCTCCTCAATGTTAAGGGCAGGAGCAGGGACCAGCTACCTTCTCAGAGGCAACTTAGGATCAACACAACAACAGCAACAACAAAGCAAATTTCCAAACCTGGAACACGTCTAATTCCTTTGCAATGATAGTTTATTGTTAAGCCATCAAGCACACAAAATGTAATCCATGTGAAAATTTACTGAGGAGCTACAGAGAAGCAAGGAAGATAGTGGAAAACCCTTCTTGCTGCGGATTTATGAGGGCAGCATTGTCCACATTTTTCTTTTAGACAGAAATAAAGGAAGGTTTTACTATGGGCAAAAAATATCATGCACTCCTGAGAACCAGATAAGCTCAACATCAGTGCTCATATCCTGAGAGGTGGCTGGAAAGGCCTGCTTTGTGCCAGTTATCTGCTCCACTCTGACACATTGAAAGGCATCCCATTTTGTACCAAGTCAAAGCTTGTGTTATCCCAGAACTTGAAGCTCTTCCAAGTCTTATTTACTGCCAGAGAGAGGTTAAACAAACAAACTAAACCCCAGGGAGGGCCTGGCAATCTGTGCAGAGGCAGCAGTAGTCTGTCTTCCAGAAGAAAACCTATGCCAGCCATGTCAGTTAATCCTTGCTCTTGCTACAGAAAACCATTCCATGTCCCTTCCATGCGTTCACATGTGATGTCCTGGCATTCAACTGTTTACACCAGCTACCACAAACCTGACCCTCAACTTCTGACACTCAAAAAGTAATTGCATATGAGTTCTTGTTGATGTCCATGCCTTCAAAGCAAGACATCCCATAGGAATCTTTCTCTTCCAGCCTATCCACCCCAAAATTGTTTATCAATGAGGTTCAAACCATGGCCCCATCAACAATCATCCAGTGAAGTTTGTAAGGCAGGGTGAGGGCTTTCCTTTAGAAGAAGAATTTAAAAACACTTCTATGTGAACAACTGCCCAACCCCTCTGTGTTTGCTGGTAGAATTGCTCTTGTGTTTCACACCACAATTCTCTAACTGTCTTGCATGCTGGACCACATTCCTCCCCCCTTTATAGGTGTTTATGGTAGGATATGTGTCTTGCTTAGATGTGGAATGGCATAATATCCCTCACGTGATATTGCATTCCCGATCTCATACAGTGAACTGTCTGTTATGTGACTTTTATACATAATGTCATAAATCCAAGTGCTCCTCCTGCATCAGTGGAAAAATAAACAAACCAACAAACCAGTTGTGAAAAGGTTGCTGCAAATGCTAGAGACTGTCACTCTAGAGCCCAACCATCTTTGCAATGAAAGAGGAACTTAGCTATAAAATTAGGTTGAAGCATTTTTAATCATATAGTCTTACCCAAGACTTAAGAAAATAGTCAGGTTTTGTACTGAGAAAAGACAGTCCCATGAGGCTTGAACACTTCAAAGGGTTTCCACCAGGAAACACAGCTCCCTGGGAATGTAATTTGAGCAATCAGCTCCATGAGGGCCACATTGTGGAATGCAGGATCTAATCTATGCCCATGTTTGTACATGCCTCTATGGCAACCGTAAATCACATCTTCACCTCCAAGGTATCAAGTACAAGTTCAGAGCCTCAATGCACTCGTGCTGCCATCTCAACAAGAACACCCATCCTTAAACTAAAAAAAGAGAGAATGTTGGACTGAAAAGATGTTCTTCTCATGCTTGTACTTAGCAGTCTTTCCATCCAGAGATCTTTCATCAGAGAGTATTATCATCTCCCCTAAAAAAAGACGTAGTTGAATACAAATCCATCCAAACTTTGCTAAACCCCAGGATTAGGAGTGTGATTTGCGTGGAAGTGACAAATCTCAGAAGCATGCCAAGATCTAATAGGAACAACTAGAATCAGTCAGCTAAACACGTTCTGCTGGGCCCTTGGCAAACGGCTCTCTGCCCTAATGCATGGAGAGAAGTAGATTAGAGAATCAAATGGGGTGTATTACAGTCTCAGAAGCTGGAGCTGGTTATAAGTCTATTAGCATAACAAAAAGGAATGTACCAGGGTGGGAGAGCTGCCAAGGGGAGTGCTGGTAATTGCAGTCGCAGGAAGAGCAAACAGAGCTCCTGCAGGTGCTGGCGACGAGCAAGCACAGCGAAAGCCAGCAAGGGCTTCCAAGGGCCCTGGGGGAAATGGAAAACTCTCATCCTCTCTGGTTTGATCCTGTGCAGTTGTGCAGAAGGACAAAAGAGCTCGCTCAGCATTGACCAGAGGAAAGAGTCTGACATTTCCAAAGAACTGTCTGTTTGGGCAGGGGATGGGGAGTAAAGCAGGTGTCTGAATTTATGCTTAGGAACCACCAGTGCAGCAGCACACCAATGGACCTGTCAAAGAGCATTTTGCTATCCTAGTTGGCACACGACAGAGAAGGGACAGTGTACTCTTCCTAACTAGCAGCTATGTGCCCCCACCCATCCACATGTCCACTAGGGAGAGCCTCTGAGCCAGCGGCTGAGCCAGGTGCTTGCAAGATGAGAGAGAGAGGGCACCCCTCCATTTGGAAGAGCAGCAGATTTGATCAATTAATTAATTTAACAGGGAGGAAGAGCAAGCTGTGAAAAACTGTTCAACTGAGAAGGGGACACACATTGCACAAACAGAACCGGAATGGAGGCTGAAGAGCAAGAGAGTAGGAGAAAAGACCTTGCTCACAGGCAGTTGCCCACCCTTCTGAGATGGTTGTCTGGGGATGACCAGTAGCTATTTGTTCTCTACCTGCAATGAAAATGGCTTGTTTCAACCAAATGTGGGTTTGGTTCAAAATGGGAAAAGCTACTCCTGAAAGCCTGTTTTTCTTTTTTTAGTAAAGGAAAAAAACCCATGCTTTCAAAAAAACTGTCTCCCTAAACAGGATTAGTTGTTTGGATAGAAGTATTTACTGAATATGACCCAAATTTATGAAGAGTTTTATCCTACCTATAGCTGAATACTTTTGGAGAATGTGTGGTCAAAGGGCCACAGAAATAACAGCCTGGTTTAACTTGTGCAAGATTTGGATACAGCAGTCTTGCACAACAGCACAAGTCCAGGTGTCTGTCCCTTCTGCCGAACCAGGCAGTCATTTTAAGCTCTCAGCAGTTAAGGAAGCCAGACGTGCTCTGCAGTTCCTCTGTGCATATTTGCACCCTGTCCATGCCCCACAGGCACCTTCTGAAGGCACAGCACCCACGGAGGGCACAAGGGAAGTAATGTCTGAGCAGAAGCCAAACTACATAGCCTCAGGCTACACAATGTGCTGGTGAATAGTTTGTCTGGGTGTCTGTAGCAGGAATAGCAGAAAAACAAGAGAGAAGGCAGCAAGCAAGCACTTGACCTGACTGAAAGATGAGGGAGAAATTTAGAGGTCAAGATCGTTTGAAAAGTTGTGATCAAAAAGGATGTTTCCTGATGTTTCCTTCCAGCCAAGCTGAGAAAGTCAGGATTGTGGTAAACAGCAATTGTTCAATGACACCTAACTACATTCCCTGTTTTCTCCAAGTGCAAAGCACACATGTGGAGAGCTTGGGTCACCCTAGAATAACAATGCAATGGGAATGGATGTCTCATAATGTTATTTATTGGGTTAAACATGCCAGGTACTGCAAAGAGGCTTGCACACTCAGGTCAGTTGTGTTGTTATTGCAGCTTTTACCGATCAGACAACTCCCTGTGTACCACTTCAAAAGTTACCTGGCCCTGCCTCATGACCTTCAAGAGAGCAAGCCAAGGTGTTTAACAATATATGTTTTCTTCTGTTTCACAGGTCAGTGCTCATTATAAACTGCCAGTGTTCTCCCAGAAGATTTATTGTGAAAGGCAGCATAGAAAACATTCGTGCAAAACTAACAACAAGCACATTGCTTCTGTTTAGGAGAGACTTTCCACGTAATGTATATGCAAAAAAATCTCCCTGCTTCAAAACACACATTTTTTTCTATGCAGGTTTATGGTCCCATAATTCCTTGCAGCATTTCAATGGCACTTACACAGAAAATGGTTTGTTCACTCACAGAACAAGCAAGTCAATGAGGCTAACTGCACTGATTCCAAGCTGTATTTTGCCAGTGCAAACTTGTGAAATGTTAGCAGCCAAATACTCTTAAGATTTAGTCAGGCCAGAGAACTACTACCTAGCAGTTCAGGTCATATTTCTTCTCCTGTTCCTCTTTAAATTATGAGCTTCCACAAGGCCAAGTTGCTTGCGTGTTTATTTTCTTTAACACAGCAAGCCTGCAGCTGGCAATAACTTTTTTTGGTTGTTTGGCTGTGAACTTTACATTTCAGCTCCTTCTGCATTGCCCACTGTTGTTTCTAGTCAATGTCAGTCAAAGATCCAAACTGTGATTCTCCCATCTCTTCCAGCAGAACTATTCCTATACAGAACGCTACCAGTACAAACAATGCAGCAATAATAGTAAAAAAAAAAAAAAAAAAAGGAGTACTGCTATAAATACTTTTATTGCTGGCGTAGATGATTTACTGCTCACTTAGTTAATCCCTATAAAATAGCACAGTTGAACGCCTTTAAGTTGAATGCATACAGATGACTAATTAAATACACAATTAAAAGGCTTGACCTGGCACAATTCTAACCATTAAAATCATTAAAGAAACAGAGCTTGCAGTTCCCTCAAGGCAAAGACTTCCAGTGCATAGTTTTGGTGCTGCAGTGGTTTGGGGCAGTCTAGAACGAACAGGGTACTCACAAGCCAGAGGGACAGTCAGCACCTTTGGAACTGGCTATTTGACTTCATCTCTCAGACCATGATCCCAGCTCCTTGCTCTCTGTCATGGAGGCCATAATAGCAGGACACAGTGGACACTGGGACTGGGGAAAAAGTTGAGATGTACTAAAAGTTAAGACAGAAGAACTAATTCATATTTTCACCAAGTTGCAGATGAAATCAAGTCTTTTGGTACAATACCTGGGTACAATCGCAACAGGGGATCAGCCAGCCCCACAAATCCACATTCCTCTGTTCCTGTCCTTGGTGGTCCCGGCAGGAGCTCAGAGACAGATCAAGGGCATGAGGTGACTGGGACTGGGGCATCACAGCTGGCCATGCAGGACCCCTGACAGCACCTAACACCACCTTTGCAGGCTAAGCCATGGGCCTTCCTGGGCTGAAACTTCAGTCTGTCTTGGACTATTTCAATAACCACAGTCTAGTGATAAAAGGGAGCGTTTCATTAAAATAAAAGCATTCTTGAAAGGATGTCCATCTGTGTTTTCATTAGAAAGTTTTCTCTGTAGTTTCCATTCCAAAGGGTCTGACACTCACCCATATGTTCACTGCAGCTGTGTTCATGTGCGTAAGGATGGAGTAGGCACCTTGTAGCTAAGTGTAGTTTAGCCTCAGAAATTATTCTACTTGTACTTACTTAGACCTACTTCTTCAACAGAAGTACTATTTCAACAGAAGCTATTAAAAAGCTTTGCCATTGTGGCAAGGCACCTATTTCTATCAAAACTTCATTTACCTTATCATTCTGCTTGACTTTCTGGAGTAGCTTTTAAACACGCTGGATTTTTTGTTCTACTAAGAATATTTCTGTTTGAGAAATAACAGTATTAATTAGAAATGTTCTTGTCATACAGCTTGTAAAACTGAGCTACCATAAAATTTGCAATTTTTTTTCAGAGGACAGTGAGGTGAATCTCTCTCATTTTCACCCACTAATTGCCAGGGAAAAATAAGTATGACAGATTTAAAAATGTTACTGAACTTATGAAAGAGATAATGAACTATGCCATGTTTGCAAGGGTGGTAACAACATTAATACAGCCTATGACAAATATCTTAACAAAGCTATTGTAGCTGTAGCCTATGTAAAGTATGGACACCCAGGGCAAAACAAAGGAAAATGGAAGTCTGATTTACGTTTACTGAACTCAGCATGAAGCGTTGTTTTGATTTCATGTGACTTGCACTCTTTTTGTAAACAATTGCATCAATAAATGAGGCATTGGCTGGAGGTTTGACTGACAGCAGCTTGCTGAGTTTCTTTGTAAACAGAAGACATAGGGAAATATGAATATATGTTTAGTCTCACACACCCCTATTTATTCACCTTCCTGCAAGGCTCAGGTGATGAAGCCATGGGTGGACACACCAGCTACCAGGACCCTCCCTGAGTCTCAGATGCTGATGAGAACACACAGTGTGGATACAAAATGGGACAACACTCCACAGCCAGCTCTCCATGGCTGCTTTGCCTCAGAGTCTGCAATTTTGACCCACTGCCCACTAATCCCCTGAGGCTGCTCCAGTGCTGATACTGCCATGCACATTGTGCAGATGAGGAAGATGCACTGTGGCAGTGGGGACTACTGGCTCCTTGTGTTCCTGGTTGCATTTTGCTGAGGAGGATGCTGGGATGGTGGGACACTATGCCCATAAGTCCCTCAATTTAAGAAAAAACAACACACACACACACACACACACACACACACAAACAAAAACAAAAAAAACAAAAAAA
>WTSP01021479.1:0-12750 GCA_025331215.1 Actenoides lindsayi | reverse complement strand
GTTTGCTGAAGAGGATGCTGGGATGGTGGAACACTGTGCCCACAAGTCCCTCAATTTAAAAAAAAACAACACACACAAACACACACACACACACACACAAACAAAAACAAAAAAAACAAAAAAAAAAACAAGACAAAAGGCAGGTTGTTTTACTAGCCCAGTGGTGTCCAGTTTCCATGTCCCATGCTCAGAACTACTCCCCTCACTGCTTCCCCCTGCCTCCCCCATCATTCTGCTCCTACATGGGCACCTCCTCCCCGGGCACCTCCTCCCCATCATGCAATGTATACTGCAGGCACGGCAGGAACAAGCTCACACGTGGTCCCCACTCTGCCTCCTGTGTGTGACCACTCACCTCCAGGCACTCAGGGACCCTCATGGTACCACAAAGAGCCCCCACCAATGTTCAAGGGCTTTGCAGAGCTTGCTATGTGGTAGGGAATACCAGTGCTGCTGGCAAGGACCAGTGGGATCTGCCAACCTGCATAGAGTTGTCCCTGTGTAGAGCTGGCCATGTAGAGTTGTCCCATGGAAAGCTGACTGTGGATAGTTGTCCTAGACCCTCCCAATGGCCAGGCCAAGTTGGCCATATGGGCAACGTGCACAAGGAGCCTCTCTGAGATGTTTAGCAGTGACATGTCAGGTGAGGACAGCCCAGAGCACTGGTTTCTCTGTGCATAGGCAGAGCAATAGCAGCTGTAGAGTCACCTGAGGCTGAAAGCACTGGGTCTATCACAGAACGTATGCAGCATTTTGAGTTACATACTGAAGTGAGATGACATCCAGTATAAAGTATGTGAAGCTTTTGTACTTTTATGGGTCTGCCTCTTTTACAAGCATCCACTTACTCCTTTCAACAGAAAACTCTGTCCTTGATGTTCTGGGCAGATGAAACAGATGAAACATTTATTCCCGCCCACTTTACCACTGTGCTGATAGCTCCAGAGACTTTTTTCCAAATGTGCTTAGTCTTTTCTCAGAAACATAATAAAAGGTATTTCAGAGAAAATATTTACCTTTTAAACAGCCTGGGCTAATGTGAGAGAAAAGCTGAGAATGAGAAGGAAAAAAAAATGCTTTCACCAACCTCACATGAGTCCATGGACTCACCAGAAACCAATGGGTTGGAACTGACATTGATCTATTTCCAGCTCAATGCCCAATCCTCAGTTTATGAGCAGAATCTCACGAGCTGCTTTCCCTGGGCACAAGAAGGCCCTGGGCTGAACTGGGGAAGATCCCAGTATCTGCAGGTTGAAACCACCCTCTGCAGGTTCCCAAATAAGATAATGATATTGCTGACTAACCAGGAAACAGGAACAATATCTCATTAGCCAATATCTCTATATGGCCAACCACGGCTTTTATCATATCATAACAACATGCCCAAAGGCCAGAGGCATTTGTGCACAAAATCTTGTTAGCTATTCATCCTTCCTTTCATGAGAATAGTTGAAAATATGCAAATAAACGGATCATATTCATAGTGATGTTCACAAGATGTTGATGAAGAACAGCCAGTAAATGTTTGCAGGAGCATTTGCACCAAAAGTGGCCTTCTGTTTATTGTCTGAATTGTAAATTAATTGAATGTTTATGAGTGTTAGCTGATAATTAATGAATGTAAACAGAGTATATGTGATGTTCATCATCTTATCAGGAAGCTGACACAGTACTGCACTGCTGAAATGAGAAGAAATGAATACCAAGTAGTCCTACTTACTTTCTTTGGAGGCCCTTCCTTGGTTGTGTCTGTTGTCATGTATGGCTCATAGAAGGTGAAACATAAACAACCCAACAAAAACCTGACTTCACTGGGGATAACTTGCAAACAGAAATTAGAGTGCATTTTTAAAATAAGTTGTGTCTAGTTCAACTGAGAATAGTTGCCCGACTCTAATAATAACTGGCCAACAGAGATCAAATAGCATGTATCATATTCAGTCATGAATCCAGTCTAAAAATACCTTTAAAACCTTTTGGGAGTAAACTCCAATATATTAAAAGGAATCACAATTGCCTCTTGGACAATCTGTGAGCAGAAAATGAGACAAAATTTGCTAAATAAATTATTCACTGTGAATTGTCCCCTTGACTCTAACTTTGACAAGATGCTTCTTAGGGAAGTCCCTTCTTAAATATATAATGCAGAGCTATGTATCAGAAAAAAAAGAGGGTCTGTTAAAAGTCTTCTTTTAACAATGAAGATCCCTGAATTCCAAGGAATGAGTAGGAGAAACTAGTCTGGAAAAAAAAACAAAACAACAAACCAAAACAAACAAAACCAAAACCAGAGGGGTTTGTGTCATTACATCTTTCCGTCACTTTTTCCTTCTCATTCACCCCCGATGAGACCACCCACATTATTGGTTCCAGATTTGGAATAGTTCCAAGTCACAATTTCTATTTTTGTTTTTCCCTGTTTGCATAATTTTGCTGATTGCCCTCTCTGGCAATTGCTTTCGGCTTTGGTCCAGAGTATTTATATCCCCTAACTTTTTTCCTACCAGTTATGTTTTAGTTCGATCTCACAAGCAGAATCACGAAGAACAAGAAATGCCACACTTTACTGCAGGACATTTTAAAATTATTGCTACAGAGTTTTCATTCCATTTCAAAATTCAGAATTCAAACATGCATCAAGTTGAATATGGATTGGAAAATATAACAGGGGGAAAAGCTGACATGGACTCCTGCCTCATTAACAGGTCTTCTTACAGCTACGTACACTTTTATGCTGCCCACAGGGCTCTTGGGGCCCCACAAGAGAGAGGGGGAACCACTGATGCAAGCGGGGAGCGAGGGGGTATGGCATGTGGCGCACTCGCCGCCGGGGTGAAAGGCATCTCGCGCACCTGCTTTAAGGCCGCAGCGTGTCGCGAGCCAGCGTTGACATGGTCCGGCTTGTGGCATACCGCAGGGCAAGGGAAGGCATGTGAGACACCGCGTCCCCGGCCATGCGCGTGCCACCGGATGGGGCCCCGGGACTCCTCGCTTTCCCAACCCTGCCAGCTGCTGACAAGCGGCAAGGTCAGATGGAAAGTTCAAGGGAGACGTTTTGTGATCTTTCACCTACTTGTCAGCTGTAACTTTACGAAAAGGAAGGTGGAAGACTGTTAATCTAGACCATAAAATAATATTCCACATTATTAATAGGAGATGTGGTACTGAGAATGCTATTTCAGCTTATTGGGCGCAGATACTTCAGCCTGCACTTGGTGAACAACATTGCTGGTGAACAACCTCGCTGGTGAACAACCTCACAAAAGTCACATTAATTACATAGGAACTGCTGCAGCTGGTCATGAGGTGAAGCAGCCCAGTGTACTTGGACCCCAGGCCCACATGTGTTTGGAGAAAATGTGAAAAATTCTGCCATGGGAGAAAATTATGTGAAAAGACCACGTGTTCATAAAGATGTGGCCAACTGCAGGAGGTAGGTAGTAGTAGAAGCACTCTTCAAATTGAACTTCTGGTGCCACTCCCGCAGGACCACCAGGTCACCTGCCTGCATATCCTTAAAGGACAGGAAGCGGCTGATTTTCTGCAGTGCTTATTTGTGGGGCAAAAGGTATATAGGATGTTTTTACATAGAGACACACGCTTATAAATGTCAGGCATTGCTTCCTCTCACTCCTGAGCAAGGAGAAGGCTGGTCCTGTCAGGGTCCAGCCTGATGCCTGGCTGACTGAAGCTTCAGCCTCTGCTGGAGAGGCACCCAAACCAGGTGTCAGAAGTGTCTTGACAGTCATCTGACTTCACTTCAGCCTTTGCCTGCCTAATTTTATTTTCTTGGGGTGTGTCAGGAAAAAAAAAAAAAAAGTGGTAGAAAAAGTGGCAGAAAAGGTAGAAAAGCCACTCTGCATGAAAAATGAGTTGTGTGAGTGATGGGGAGGTAAATACTATGGGCTTTAATACACCTCACCTGAGGGAAGGAATGGCTTCCTCTATACATTAGTGATTGAGGGAGTGGGATTCTGCCACTTCTGAACTGGAGACCTTAGTACATGGCAGGTCTTTAATAACTCTGTTTTCTTTTTTTACTGCAGTACTAATCTCACTGGAGCAATCCCAGGCTTCACTGCACTGAATGGCCAACATTTTTTTTCAGTTAATTCTTGTATTCAGTAATTTCTTGGTTCCGCTTCTGCTGTACTGGGACTCTTCTTGCACCTATCAGGACACATCATCTAATCACCCAGAGAAGAGCAAGCTGGGATTGATCCCCTGCTTGTGACTGTGCCATGAGAAGCTGAGGAAGAACTTCAGCTCCTCTTACAACTGTGATCTTTTCATCCCTCATACCAGCACCACTGCTTTTCCCACATGCTGGCAACAATAGGATCTTGCAGCGGGTTTTCAGTGCTGTTTTGTTGCTAGAGGTTGCTATTCTGGTGTCTCAGCTAAATCCTCACCCAAGACAAGTCTCCAGATCTTTCCTCTGAATAACACAGCTAAATGCAGAGCCACTTTTAATGCAGCGAGAGAGATGATGGCTATGATGTGGGAGGAAACAGCTATATATGCTGATTCTCCTAAAACATACCAAAAGGACAAGCTGTTCAAGCCAATGCTGCTCTGATCTATAAAGAGAGCAATTACAGCCAAAGCTCCTTTGACACTGACAGAAAGGGAGCATTTATGACCCTGCATCTTCTCTCTTTGAATTACCTGAGGAGGTACTAGATGAGCACCCATAACTACTGCTCTGCTTTCACCCCTGGCAGCACTGCAGGGTGCCTCCAGTGCACTGTCCACCTGCCATTGTGAACATGCTGATATATACTGGAAATCCAAGTCCTAACTCTGTTGCATGTAGCCAGCCCTCAAACCAGTCCAGTGTAAGCTGCTGCTGCTTGGCACGTGAGAAGCTGGCTGCATGGCACTGCTCCATCTTAATTTGGTGGCTCTGCTGTCATTTCCACCTCACTCTGGCTGGCACTGGCTGGCTGTGGCAGCCCTGAAACCCGTCTGTAATAGCACCCACTGTTTGACATCTGCCAACACCTGTACTTGCAGGACCTTCTTTAAACAAGGACAAGACTCCTATGTTTCTCTACCTTCCCTTCCACAGAAGCATAGATTTTTAATGAATTCTAATTATTATTATTTCTTAATGACTACTGACTTACCTGTGAGACTGTTGTTACTACACAGACATTGCCTTTCTTCACTGTGTTTCATAGTCATAGTTTTCTGGATCACAGAAAAGATAATGTAGATCATCACAGATCATCTAGTTCCAACCCCCCCCCCCTACCATGAGCAGGGACACCTTCCACTAGACCAGGTTGCTGAAAGTCCCATCCTGCATGGCCTTGAACTCTCCCAGGGAGGGGGCATCCACAACTTCACTGGGCAAAATTTCTTAACCCAAAAGTGACACTTCAGTGTTACTACCTGAAATACAGCAAAACATGGTGCCTCGGCTGTTGGTGATGTATGACGAGCAAGAGAAAAAGAAGAAAGAAGGCAGAGGGATTTCACTTGGAAAGCAAGAAAATACTTCTAAAAAACACAGTCTTTTATATACACCTCATTTCCCTGGAGCAGCTAGTATAATTTGTCACACTGACATTAACAGCCCAGATAAACTGTATTGGGCAGCAACAGTGGTTTCCTACAGAAGAGGCCCCCAGGCATCTCCCAGCCACCCTCTTGCCTGCAACACCCCCATCCCCATGCTCTGGCTAGAAACAAAGGTCTTGAAAATGGAGTACCCCCAAGGTCAGGGTTGTGACTGCTGAGTGGCTTCCTGGAGTCCCAGGCAGAGTGTTTACACTCCTGGATCAGTTGGAAAGCAAAGGCAAAGAAGCTTCATTTTTCATCATTGAGGTGCGAACTCCTGGATTGAGAAAGCAACATTGCATATGTAAATAGGTGTCCTCTCACTCTTCACATCCTTCCACGGGTCAAATGTCCAGGGAGACCTTGTTCTATCCCAGGAAAAAGCTGAGAAAAGTAATCTTGTCAGATCAAGACTTGACAAGTCTACTACGGAAACTTTCAACACTCATCTGAATGCATTCCTATGCAGCCTGCTCTGGGTGATCCTACTCTGGCAGGTGGGGTTGGACTAGATGATCTCCAGAGGTCCCTTCCAACCCATACCATTCTGTGGCTCTGTGATTCTGTGATGCTGTAATCTCATTGGTCTGAAAAAATAAGTAAAACAGAGATTGAAATGACAAAATAACATACTTAGACTCTTCATCTCCTTCCTCTCTTCCCCTTCCACATATTACTTCTCTATTAGGTTTGCCAATAAAATCAGATATTTTTTGTCCTCTGCAGCCCAGATCTCCAGACACAACACTCAGCGTTTCTGATGATCTCATAGCAGTCTCCAGAGCAAATGATAATTGCCACAGAATTCACCAATTTTTTTGCTAGAATCATTCCCTTGTCATTCAGCATCTGTAGAATCAAATCATGCCTCTAAAGTAGCACAAGGACCTCAGAGATGCCATTCCTTCCACTTTGTCTTCCAGGGATGCAGCTTCATCACCAAAAGGGCATGGCCCTTTTTCTATCTCCATCCCTGCTTATAGCATCCCATCCCTCCCAGTCCTGCCCAGCCACAAACAGGGAGTGTAAAGCTCTTTTTAATATTTTGATGATACAGAACCATGTCAAGGACCTGTTACCTTTGAACTTTGTGGGAATGCTGGTATAAATCCAGGATGCTTTATACCAGGAGATACGAATCCAGGCCAAATGTGCTGCCCCTCCTGATTGTCAGTCCATGAGAAAATCAGATCTCCAGAAAAAGTAAACAACTTACAATAAGGTCCTGCTTAACATATCTCAGCTGCTAAAGACTTTATTTTCTGAGACAAGAGAGCGAAATGTTGATATGTTTTAAACTACATCAATTTAGTTACCATTTTCACTAATTACTAAAATAAATTTTAAATGTCCCAAGATGTGCATTATTCAATCAATGTCAGATAAGGCTGTCAGAGAAACTCTTCCAGCTCAGTGACAGATTAATTCTACCTTTTTAGACTGCAACAATCTCAACTGCAATTTTTTTCAAAATTGAAATTTCTGAGGCCGTTTTTTGTCTGACATTCACTAGAATAGTAGGAATCTTGGGCCAGATCCACAGTATCTCTGTCTCATGTCTCTGTAGCCATGGGCAATAAAAGACTGAATAACGGAAGAAATACTGATCACAGGGAAATGATTAGGAAGCTGCACTGGGAAATAAGCCAACTCTTTAAGTATGTTAGAGTTTAAATAGGAATACTGGATGAACCAGGTCTTTTCTTTATTGGTCAAGACAAGAAATTACATCTGGCTTGACCCAAAGTATATTTATATGTTTTTCCACATAAAATAACATTTAAAAGAATTATTTCTCCTGGACAAAATCATAACTCTGATATTGAGCATGTTGACATTTTTTTTGTTTACTTGGACTTTTACATATCAATAGGAAGTGGAAATCAGTGTTTCTGCACTGAGGGACAAGGCTGGTGATGCTCCAGCTCAGCTCTGGCTGGCTCTGGCTTGCAGCAGGACAAGGGCCCTGCCACGCTTCCCCACGGAAGGCACATACGTTTCTCCCTGTGCTTTCACTCAGTAAACAGATAGTTTACTTTTGATTTTCCAAGTAAATTTGGTGCTTTCATCAGATCATACATACTGCTTTTTAAAGGTGGGAAAGGTTTTTACACTATATGCTAGTGGCATGGGAGGAAGTTGAGCTGAGAAAGGTGCTTCAGCCAGGAGGGGCAGCTTTATATTCAAGAAGATAAACCAGAAGAAAATAGAAACTGAACAGCAGAAAAAAATATTCAGTCAATACTATGGGAAGCCTGGTCTCTTAGGTTAAATAGGCACGGGTTACATCACACTCTGTATAGTACAGAGAATAGTTAAGCATTAGCAGAAGGACAGGATACAGTATGTAGATATTTGACATTTTGCATCTCTGTGATGCTATGAAATCCTTCTCTGTAACAGTTTAACAAGCCAGCATTAATACTGCATATTTCCATGCAGAGGCAAAAGCATTTTTCTCACTACAGTTGTCTTCAAGAGAAAAATTCCCTCTGAACAAATCACAGAAGATAGCAGAAGTAGAAACTTCAGCCACAACATTGTCAAAGTATAAAAGTGAAATATCTTTTTTAGGGCTTATTTTACCATGTGTCAAAGAAGTATGAGGCTGTTCCTCAAAATAGCTTGCCTGTATGCTCTGTAACACATGTTGGAATTTCCCTTCTCGTCCTCCACACTCATTTCACTTCTAAATTCAAACACTGTTGAGCACAATCTGTACAATACTGTGATATTATAGTAATAATTTGCATAATTCTGTTGTGTAGTTAAAAATAAATATGTTCAAAAAGTTACTTAAATTAATGTGGTATATTTGCAAATCATCTTGTGATGTATGTTACCCTCTTCATGTTATAGCATTTACAGGCTTTTTTAGACAAATATTTTTCCCAACGGGTGCAACAGGGTAAAGTCACACTGCTAACAGCATCACTCATTCATTTAATTACTTCAAGGAACCTTTTAAAAATCCTACATCCCGTTACTCAGTCATTGTTTTTTTCAATCACCTTGGGAACTGAAGCTGCAACCAACATATTTTTTTGACTAAAAGTACTTATCAGACTCTCAGACTTACATCTTTTTACTTTAACATTATCAGTCTTTATAACCATTTATATTTTATTAGGGAATTTCTCAGAAACTAGAACAAGTAATACAGTGGTAGGCAGGACATATTGTACAGTTGCAAACACTATCTCTTAAGTCTGAAGCATTTGTCCACCACCGTCTTTCTTGGACATCTTACCCTATTCATTACTATAGTCATGAGCTTTTGTAGTTTACTTTGTCCAGACATTTTAAAACGATTGTTACTTAATAAATTGTTCCAGGATCATCTACCACTAGCAGTCCCTGTCTCAGATATATGACTCTTCCCCCTAGATGATGCGTTGCATAGCTGTTGCTGTATCTTTAATCACACAAGTATTATTAAAGTAGTCTCAAGGTTTAATTGCTTTGACAGGCCTGTCTATATCTAAAAAAAAAAAGTTCAAAAGATATTTCAAAATAGTTCAAAAAAATTAGTTCAAAAACTGTTGCGGTTTGAAAGACATAGTTCATATGCATGTTCCCTTAAATGTCACTGCCATTTGCACTTCAGCTGTCCAGGTACATGGAAATATTTATTTTTTTTTTTCTTCTTCTTCTTCTTTATAAATATCACTGCCTGTTTTGATGAAGTTATTCTTGCTCACTGCCGGTGTGGCAGCAAACCCAGACACACCACTCTGCTCACAGCTTCAGTCCTGCCCTGCCACAGGGAAAGCCACCAAACCCTCAGCAGCACTGTTAACCCAGCCAGAAGGGGCAAGCTTCTAGTGTGCAGCTACTGATACCAACCACCAAACTCAGGTTTCCTTTCCAGACCAACCTTCAAACCATTTTTTGTATTTGAGAGATAAGGGCTAAGTAGTCAATGTATTCCCTGAGTCTTAGTCTCCCTGCTTGGAGTATTTGCAGTAAAGCTACCATATATTGCCAATACTGATTGACTGGTTTGATACTGATACCCAGTTAAGACCAGCTGCTATGTGCACATAAGCTTCCACAAGGCACCAGGAAGAAATATCAGTCTCCATCAACCTGGGCTGGCTGGTAGCGCGTAAACTAAATGTAGAAAATTGCATGTCCTGACTCTTCAGCCCTTGTGTTGTCCAAGTCCTTAAAATAGTATATAAATGTACTGGATGTTTAAAAATACCGTTTCACTTGGATGTTTAACTGGGCAAGGGGACTAGTACCAATTAACTTAGGCACTTCTTTAAAAAATCCCACGCAACTTTTAAATAGAAATTGAGAAGGAGAAAAAGGGAAAAGCTGTTCAGAGTCAGAGCCACGTGGCTTGCAGCCTGCCATGTGCTCTGCTGCTTTGAATCCAGCAGTCACATCTGAAGTCTTTTCCATATTTTGCATTTAAATAAACACCAGAGTTACAATTTCCTGCACCATTTCTTCACACTCTTTAATTCTTGAAAGTAGCTGCTAAATTACAAAGTATTACCTGAATGTTATGCTCACTATGAAAAAAAATAAATCATTCTTTTGACTGAATCCAGAGAAAAAAAATTCTTCTGATTAGCTAGACATGTGGTCAGCTTTAGTTAATTGCTGGCTATCGGAAAATGGTGCCTGGGTCTACATGCCTGATACAAGGTGAGCATTTCAGTTTCCTTTCAATGCTAGTGGGGGTGTGTGGGAGAGTGTTGGGTAATTGAGGAGCACCAGATAACAAGACAAATGTTCTGAAGAGGCAAATGAAAAAGTCAAGCACCAGCCTTGACTTCCTCAATATAATACAAGGTACATCCAGATCAGAGGTAAATTTACAATGCCTTTGCAGGCTAACTGCCTGACATAGATGATTTCATGGATTCACTGATATCATTGTTCACTTTTTGAAAGAAAAATTATTTTTAGCTATGTTGTTCGAGTAAAGTTTCCAAAAGTATTCTGTCGATGACTCAGCATCCCATTGGCTTTGAAGTGAGGCAAAGAAGGCCATGATATTGTTGTTTTTTTTCAAATCCCCAGACCCAACAAACCAAATTGACCATCAATAGATATTGACCAATAGCTAATCCTTTATTGCTAAAAAGGCAGTACTGAGAAACTTCTCACAACTTATAATGAGAATTCTTCCATCTCCCTGCAGAATTTGAAGGGAGAGCGATTTTAAGTTACCTTTGAGGCCATTGCATTTTTGAGAAAGTATCTTCTTTAATATAAATAGTCATGTTCACAAAGACAGACTGTTTTCATTATGCCTATCAGACTTCCAGATGTTTCTGCTTACTCAAAATAAGGGCCACTGAGGAGATCAGGTAGATTAAACAGTCCAACTAAAACTATTTTAAAACACTTTGCAGTTTATCTGGCCCACACTATTTCATACACTAATAAGAATACTTCCACCAACTCCAAATAAGTACAATCTTAGTAGGAAAACAAACCAGTAATGTTCCAAACTAGGTCTGTTGCTGTGTACAAGTGAAACTGGGATGTGCATTGGATTAAGTAATCTGAGTTTGGAAATGTTCCACTCTAAATCTCACTCAGACACTTTGCTGTACACATGTCTTATTTTCCTTACTGGTTCATTCACTTACAGTTCTTGTGCATATAAACTATCATTTTCAGGGTTTTGGAAGCCATCACTAATAACACATCACATATTCCTGAAAATATTTTATCCAGGTACCTTCTGTGCTAGCAGCCACCTAGACATCAAAGGTTTGCATTTGGCACAAACGTCTGAGCAAACAAATCAGTTGCTCAGAAATTCACCATCATACTAGGCAACAGTATTAAAACTGCTGTTGGATACAAAGTTTGTGAAAAGTTTAGGAATGAATATTACTATACAAAAGAGCATTGTCATAACACTTAACTGGGAGTGCAAACACATCTTACATGAAGGCTTTGAAAGTAGTCTCACATTTACATAGTTGTGGTCTATTAAAACCACCTCCCAGTAAAATGAAAAATAAAATTGCTACCACCATTGTCTTAAAAGAACATTTTGTATTATAATTAGTATTAGAATTATTAATATTATTAGTATTATCATAGTTCAAAAGGAATGTGAGTCTTAAATTCCCTGGTAACATACAGAGTGATCATACTTTCAAGTTCTTCCCTGGCAATGTCAATTATTCGAGCTCTCAAATTTTACATTGTACCCGTAGGAAGACCATAAGTTCAGCCCTCTCCTGCCTTTGCAAGAATGAATCTGTCCTAGCTTGGAGAATTTATTATATGGTTCACACAAAAAAAAAATATGTGCATTTCATACTAGCATCAACAGGAAAATCTGTGCATCCTGCTGTACGTAGAAACCTTCAGGAATGTATAATTCAACCTGCTGTTCTCTTTAATCTACATTAAATTCAGACTCCTTCAAGGCATGGTACATCTCTCTTACTCCTCCCTTCTCTGCTACACAATTGATTTCCAATTTTCCCATTGCACACTTTAACCCATGTGGCCTTTGGCTATGGCATTAGAGAAATTTCCTGGCTACCCTGGAATTTTATCTCACCTAGACTTTTACTGAACCAAGAGGAGCCTGGAGCAGTGAGGATGATCCTTTCTCTTAAGCCTGTTTAGATCAGATAGACACATGTGTTTGCTTTCACTTGCCAGCTCAAGGTCTCTAGTTCTATTATTGCTGACTTCACCAAAAACCGCCAGACAGGAGGCTCTGTCTAGTTTCAGGAAGATACCTGATGTTATCATTATTACATGAAAGATTCTAAAGTTTTGGAAAAATCCACCTGAGCATCTTTTCTGTCTCCTCCTGACCCTGCTGTTCTACAGCATTAGACAAATCTCTGCAAAAGGCGAAGTAACTCCTTTCAATGACACAGAAGGAATACTGCTCTTCACTGGTGCATTTGTGGGAAATATCTGAATTCCCCAGCCATATTTCTAATGACAGGTGCAACTGAAAGGAAAAACTCCTGGTACTGTGATACCACATACACTGAACATGCCTATAACAAACACATTATCTCCATAATACTCTACAGAAAGAACATAACTTTTTCCATTCATCTGCCTCTTCCTGAATGCACAGGAGAGAAGGTGGGTTTTGCAGGCTCTCTGGAGGTCTGAAATCTGGGACACCAGTGAAGGAGTGAACCCTGGGTCAGTGATGGGGTGCAGAGGGGGACTTGC
>WTSP01021478.1:0-10324 GCA_025331215.1 Actenoides lindsayi | reverse complement strand
CTGGCCCATCTCAACTACCCTTACAGCCAAGGAGACATCGATGTTGACATGGAACCAAAAATACATCATGGCACTGGCAAGGAGCGAGGATCACAGAGGTGAGTGATACTGATCAAAGCAGATGAGAGTCAGGAATGTTTATACAGAAGATGCAAACTCGGCAGCTTCGCCTCCCGCTTCCACCGCCTGCCGGAGCCGCCGCACGTCTGGTACGGGCCGGGGCGGGGCCTGCTCCTCTCCGGCGGGGCACTGCCCCGGGGGCGGTGGGCCGGGCCCGGGCCGTGCTTGCTGGCGGCTGTCCGCCCGCCTCCTCCCGGGAGGCGCCCCGGAAGCAGCCGGCGCTCGGCCCCGCCTTGCCTGGCTGGGAGGGGACCCGTGTGTTTTGCGAGCAGGTGGCGGGTCGTGGTGCTGGCAGCGGGGGCTCTCGGCCCGGCCCGGTCCCGGCCCTCCTCTCCTCTCCGCCGCTCTCGGGACGCGCTGCAGAGAGGGGACCGGGTCTCGGAGGGGTGGGTTTTGGGGATTTGTGAGCTGCAGACTGACTTTCCAACATCACTAAGCTTGATCTGGAATCAGAAGGGAAAACTAGAGGTTTTGGAGTGCTAATATCAAGCTCTTTAGAGAGGACCCTACCTAGAATGGCTGAAGTACTCTCCATGATTCCCAGTGAATGTATTGCATGGCCTCGCATCAAATGTATGGCCCTAACCCTCTGTATGTTGAAAAGCACGAGTAAAATGACCTTCCTGGATTATAGCAGGTTTGCTTTTTTTGTTTGTTTTTCCAGTTGGGATGAAACTCATTTTGGGAAGATGGGAAGTTACTACATTAATCGGACCTTCTTTTTTGATGTTCACCCCCCTTTGGGGAAGGTAAACACCTATTCTGTTACACATTTTAGAAGCTACAGGAGTGGGTCAACCAGTTTTTCCTTCTGGCTGAAGGATATGATGAACATCAGTACTTCTCCTAACTTTTGGCATCATGGTAATTTGTATTCTGTATCCAGAGCCTCAACTTGCATCTTCTTTTCTTTCTGAAGATAGCTGGAATACGGGAAAACAAAACAGTATTACATGTTGGGTATTTGAACGGCTTGCAATTAAAAAAGGAAAGTGGCACTTGGGTGATTTGGAGGAGATATGTAATAGAAGCCTACAGTTCAGAAGGAACCAAACCATGGTGCAAATGAGATGCTCACCATAAAGGACCCTGACAGCCTTGATTTGCTATTCTGTAATTGAAGAGCTTGTTCTGGCATCAGTGTGCAGTGTGGATGAGGGTGCTCTCCTCCTGCCTTGGAGAGATTATCTTCCTTTTGGGCTGAGTCTCCTTAAACTATAGGAGTAGGGAGCTATGGGAGACTCTACAGAGACAGAAGTTTCTCTGCTAAATCCCACATCTGGTATTTCCCTTGAGTTTGCAGAGTCATCCTTACTGTCAGCAGCCAAAGTCCTTGATGGCTTCTGATTTTGCCCCTAGACAAGGGCAGTGTGTGAAGTCTGTACAGGAACTCTTGCTTGAATTAAGTAGTAATCTTCTGGCTCAGACTTGGCTTCTATAAAAATCTTACCTGCTGCTAGCTTGGATACTCCTTCCAGTGCCATTTCCCTGACCAGTTTTTTCACTTTTTCTCTTCAGATGCTGATTGGACTTGCTGGCTACCTTAGTGGTTATGATGGTACATTTCCTTTCCAAAAGCCAGGGGATAAATATGAGCAGCACAACTACCTGGGAATGAGAGGGGTAAGCCTCTCCAGGCTAGTATCAAGCTAGTTAGCTCTCCTGTGCTTTTCAGTATAGAGTGTCGTGTCAAAAGAGTAGCAATCCTGGATCAGATCAGAGGTCTGTTTAGCCTTGTGCGTTGTCTTTAAGCTCCTTAGAAATGTGTTAGTTGTTGTATTGTGAATAAGTCTTAATGTCTGGCTGTGGGAAGCCAGGTAAGAAAGTGAGGTGATTACTGAGGCCAGCTCTTGCTGCTAATTAGTGGAACTACACTCCTGAGTGGGACAGATACCTTACCTGTTCTGCAAAGGAAACATTGCTGAGCTTGGGCTTCTGCTCACTCCATTGTGCCTGGCTGCTCTGCTGTGGAACCAAGGGTGTCAGAAAGCCAGGAGTGTCCACAGTGTCCTGCAGTTTTCCACCACCAGTGACAATGAGCTCAGTAAGCTGGTGGGGTGGGGAATTACTATTCTGAGTGGTAATTCTGTCTGAAACTCTGTCTGTACTGGTACCTAGGAGACCAAGAGCCATAAAACTGACAGCAGATAATGTGAACCAAAAGAAGAAACAGTGGTCAATTGCTTGTACCCATGAAGAATCCAATCTGGGAAGGCATATTTTCTTGATTTAGTTTTCAGATCTCCAGCAATTCATGGTTCTAGCTTTCCCTGAGACAAAGGTGGGAGAAGTGTTAGAACCAGACATTGTACAGAACAGATTTTACTGTGATGCTGCTTGCTTTTGTTTTGATTTCTGTTCTTCCTCCTCCAACTATCCTCGGGCTCATTTTTGTAGGGGAGGTAATACTAGTCTGCTAAAGAGATAAGGTGCAGGTGTATTTTGTTCTTAGATTTCACGTTCTAGTATCTTGTTAAAATGAGTATGGTGGAGGTGTAGTGCACCTACTTGGCACATCTTTTTATGAGTATCTGATATAGCTAGCTAGAGAATGACCAGCAGTTCTTACTGACACCTGTACAGAACAGAGAAAGCAGTTATACTCTGAACAGTATCTTTGTTCATTTGGCTTTTGTCTGATGTTCACAGGAGTCAGTTCAGCTACTGCAATACCTTCTCCTGTTGGTAGGTGTCGAAGATGAAGGAAGGGAAGGGGTGTGGGTGCTTGTTCACCTTGGGGAGGTTTATAACATCTCCTGTGATATTCTTTTCCTGCAGTTCTGTGCTTTCCTTGGCTCCTGCCTGGTTCCCTTTGCCTACCTCACAGTGCTGGAACTGTCAAAGTCACTGCCAGCAGCCTTACTTGCAGCTTTCATCCTTATCTTTGGTAGGTGTTTCTGCTATGGCAAAATTGAGCACATTAATTGTTCAGAGAATTTAATTTCTGGATTATCATGAGTTACATAGCCAGGGGATATTGGCATTAATGAGGGAAATTCCTAAAAGCAAAGTTACTCTGCTGCGTATATATGAGGCTTTTTAATTGATAGTCCCCTTGATAACTTTACAGCCTCGTTTACGTCACGAAACTGCATAATCACAACACTGGACTACGTTTCACCGCAATTTTAAGAGTTTTTTTAAGATGGATGGTCAGGAATGATTTTGCCCGCTAGTGAATTATTGATGTTTCCCATGTGAATTATGGAGGTATTTAACAGCCTACTGCTTTGCTGTGGAAGAGTTCACAGTAAGAAATGAATAAATTCCTTGTTGAATTGAGGCGAGTGGAGAAATTAACATTGCAAATAGAGTCTCCCAAATAGGGATTTTGTGAGGACACACAGATATTGAGGCACGGAGACTTAAAATACTCAAATTATGTTCATTTTTTATAGTTGACATCTGAAACATGACTTATCCTGTAGCATCCTTTGGCACCATGCTGGTGCCTTAGTAGGTAGATCAGTGCTGTCTGTAACACTCTCCATTTGAGTATGTTAGCAGCTCTTCCCAAATGGCGTTTCACATACACTGTTGTACTGACTGGCTTTTCTAAGGATTATTTTTTTTTTTTGATTTGTTACCCAAGTATAAATTGAAATGCTTCCATTTCTAAAATTTCCCTCGTTCCTCTTGTCTTGACTACACTGAGGAAACTGGCTTCCTGCAGTCTTAGGTTTGCTTCTGAACTGCGAGCCTTTTTGACATTGTTGCTTATCCCTTTGCAGATACGGGCTGCATTACTTTGTCCCAGTATATTTTGCTGGATCCTATTCTGATGTTCTTCCTCATGGGAGCTGTTCTGAGTATGGTGAAATGTAACAGCTGTGCGGATAGGTAAGATAAAGATGATAATTTTGTTGAACTGTGGGTGCTCAGTTTTCACACAGATGAAGTACTAGAATGTGTCTGACACTTGGTAGTGTGAGTGAATGGCTGAGATGAGATTCTATAGAGAATTTGGAGGTGAAAATGGCTCACGGTAGGGGAGAGAAATTTTTAGTATGAATATAGGTTTGTGAAACCAGGGAGAAAATATCATGGCTGGGGTAAATCAAGAGAGAGAGACTTAAATATGTTACTTTAGCATGAAACGTAGTTTCAGCAGAAATAACATTTATGGAACTGCACATCTTGAAAATGAAGGTTAAATCTTTTTAAAACTTACAGGAAAGAAAGCTGGTATAGGATGTTGTAGGTCTGAGATGGAGGAATGAAGGATGCTTGTAACCTGTTTGAGACTTTGCTCTCTACTGGCAAAAAATATTTGTTATCTTGAACCAGTCATTTTGTCTCCAGGCTGGAGAAACACAGTTAATCTTTGACTGTAATCCTATAAGCATTTATAAAATAGTGCTAGCTGAGTTAAACAGTGTAGTTTGTTGCATATAAAGGAATTGCTACCAAAAATGTAGGGGACATATAGACATCATGTTTCTGAATCAAGTAGTTGAGTTGCTGAGGATATTTGCTATAGACCCATCCAGAGGGGGATGGTGGTTTATATGGATACATCAAAAGGCTTCTTTGTGCCTGGGCTGTATAGAGTAGTTTCCCCACGATGCATCCATAATTCAAAGGCATAAAAGCTTAGAATACGGTGTTATAAATGAGCAGGTTTTGTTTCATGAAGTGTTCAAGAACCGATCATATAAATTTTAGAGTGGCTGTAGCACACGTGGCTAAAACGCAGCCTGCAGCTTCCCGTGGGGCCTCATCTACAACACTTGCCACAGGGAGGGCAAGCACCGAGTTCCAGGGCACTGTTTGATCAGCTCCCTGTGCGTTGACGTGAACATCTTTCTTATGCCTTAGAGCTAGTCCTGTTTTCAAAGTAGTTGATTTTCTGCAAATTAAAAACCAGCTCTGGTTATTGTATTGCTTAGCAGGTCATGGGCATTTTGTCTAGTCAAGGCATTAGGAATCAGTAGGAGAAGAGTTTTAAATTCTGCTGTTTTCTTTTCTCATCTTTTCTCTCTGGTTCAAATTTAATTTATTTTGTAATTTGTTTACTTTTTGCTGCAGCTTCTGTTTGTGCTTTTGATAGGTGTTTCCCACTATGACCTTTCTGCTTTAGGAAAAGTGGCTGCTCTTTTTCTCCTGATCTCCCCCATGTCCTTAGCTTTCTAAGAGAAGTAAGTTTGCATTTATGGAGTGAAAGTCCTGTTTTGGTTTTCAGACCTTCCATGTGTCAGACTTTCTTAACACAAGTATTTTAGCTCACACCTGGTGTCTGTGTTCCCTTTCTTAAAGGTAGATCTAGGACTGCCCAGGCTTAAGTGTTGGGACCTTCTGAAGCCTGTATCAAGGCTTCACGAGCCTGTATCTGAAGCCAGTATCCTTGTATTGTTAAAAATTAACGAAAAACTTGTCTTTCTATTCTTCATGGGCTCATGACAACGTGGAATGTAATTTTGCAGAGTAACTGATTTCCTATTTGTTTTCCTGATGGTAGATGCCCATTCCTGTGGCCATCATTTGTTTACTGACCTATTGGGTCTGTCCTGCAGGCCATTTTCTGCCTCCTGGTGGTTCTGGCTGAGCCTGACTGGAGTGAACCTTGCTGGAGCAATGGGGGTAAAGTTTGTTGGCCTTTTTGTAGTCCTCTTTGTTGGCCTGAACACAATCTATGACCTGTGGGACTTGCTGGGGAACCTCAGCCTGTCACTGGTGAGTGTCGAAAACTCTTCTTTATGTTAAGGGTTCCTTTGTTTTGTTTGCTTTGTAATTATCCTAGTCTTTGACAACCGTGTAACTAGCCAAACAGTGATAGATACTCTGCAGCAAACAGGGGCATCTGAAGTGAATGATGATAATTAAAGATGAAGGTTGTAATGGAAAAAAACTATTACCATGTGTTTGGAAAAAACCAGATGCACACTTGTTACCAGGATATAATGTCATAAGAGCACAGCAAAGAGGTTGTTGCTTCTTCCTCAAATAAACTGTTACCTCTCCAGCTGGATGATATTTCAACTTCAATCTAGGCTAAAAACGCTCCTTGGCAATAGCTGTACAATGGTCCAAAGCAAGATGCTGTCCAACACTGTTACGTGACCTGAGGAATATGTGCTGCCTGGCAGACAGGCACCCAGTCTGTGTAAGCAGTGTGAGCTCAGGCTCTATTTCATGAAAGAACAGGGACACAGGCTGTGTAGCTGTAGTATGCTGTAGTTCATTACGAGTCACTGGGACATTCTGCAACTTGCAGTCTCTGTAGCCAGTCCTGAGGATGAAGGCAGCCATAGTCTGCTGGATTTCACACACTTGAATTAGTTCTTTAAGAAGTTCTTGGAAGCTTTAAGAAATTTGCTCGTGTGTTTGAGTACCCTGCCAAAATTGCGTTTTGTATTTGGGGACTGTGAAATCTGCTATTTGCAGAAATACATTGATGTACCATTTGCTGTCTTGCAACCAGCAGGAAAGCAAATTCTTCAAGCACATCTTTTAAAAGGTGTTCAGATCTCCTCTTGTCTCAGTCTCTTCTGAAGCTTGAAAATCCTATTTCTTTCACTTACTGTTTTTGTCCTGTTTGTCTCATAAACAGTGGGGAGCTTGGGGGACTTTCTTCTATTCCTGCTGTGTGATTTGTTTTCTCTGATTAATGTGAATCAATATGGGCTGCAAAGATGCACTGTTCCAGCTCTGGAGAAGCGCTTCTTGAGCAAAGTCAGTTAATTGCATTTGAAATGGAACAAATCCATCATGTCTAAGCTTTCTGCCAGCAGACAGCTGCACAGTGATTTCATTTGTGCTGCTGGCAGCAAAGGCAGCAAGCCCCTGAGTGTTAGAATATGTAAAGAAATTTATTCCAGAAGGTAGATGCTTTCTGAATAACTATTTGGCAACCTTGGTGCTTGAGGAGAGGAGAAAAAAAACACAAGCGAGGATTAAACCCTTGAAAGCCTGAATAACTTATCTTTGCATTTGTTAGGAAACTACTCCTGATTTCTAGAATTCTCAGCTTATCTTGATCCACTGTTCTGATTTGGTTGATGCTGTCCTTCATGTGCCTTTTGGTTTTTTTGACTTTGCATTGAAGGCTGTAGTTAAAGAAAAGCCTTTTCACAAAGACCGAAGCCCATTGTGGTCATTTTGAGCAGGGAACTGGAGATAAGTTCATGTACCTCTTCACTGTATATATTTGGTTATGTACCATCAATTAGCATTTTTCCAAGTGCCCAGTGGTTATTAAATGTTCTACTTTCATCTGCTTTGAAGTTAGATGTGGACATTTATCAAACAGTTTTTGCTATTTGTTTTCATTTCCCACGGCTATTTATTACCCTGTATTTTACATTTGGTCTACTACCAGCATTGTCAGTAGGGTGGGAATATGTAAAGGCTTCTTGGGCATCTGTGTAAAAAACACCGTTCCAAGTGGTTTAAATAAAATTCTCTGCTTTTGTCTTGAGGCAGCTGAAACTCAGATTTTGCTGCTGATTTTGCTGTAACTTCTGGTTGAGCAGCAATAGAAGTCGCAGTATCAGGGCATCCTTGCGAAGTGACCTGGTTTCCATGAATGAGACATACCTAGGTCCCCAAGAAGTCCTGGTTTCATTCACATTTGCATAGGGAGACTTGTTGGGAGAACAAGTTTTCCTTTTCCCTTTTGCTTAGCTTGGTGGCTACTATTCTGGAAGCCATCTCCTGTGATTTTGTGTCAAGATACATACCACTCTGATAAACAAGTTGAGGTCTTTGTTTTCAAAGTATTGTCGATGGAAGCTGCCCAACCTCCTTTGCCAAAGTTAGGGGTGCTCAGCACTTGGAAAAGTTAAACTTCCCTATCGCCTGGTTTTTTTTGTCTTCCTCTCAAGACCCTGAAATTTCAAGGTACCACAGCTCCAGCTTTTGGAGACATACAGCAAAGTCTGCCTAATCTTTTACCTCTGTCTAGGCCTTTTTGAGGTCATTCTGCAGCCTGCTGAGTTTGCTTGCAGGGCAAGCTCCAGCTCTAGGACTGCTGCTCCGAGTCCATGAAGTAAGGAGTGGAGTTGTTCCTGCAGCTTCACTGTTTGATCCAGATTGTGTTTGTTACAGGTCATGTTTGGGAAGCATTTGCTGGCTCGTGTGCTCTGCCTCATCCTGCTCCCACTTGCCCTCTACACGGCTATGTTTGCTGTTCATTTTACAGTATTAAATAAAAGGTATTTCACAATGTTTTCTCCAGAAGAAGAATCACTTGTCTTTGATTTGAATTAAAGTCTGTTGAGTATGAATTTCTCCACTTTCAGTGTCAGAAGCACAGCCACAAGCTGTGTCTTTGTTTAATTCCCTTCCCAGACTCCTGCATTGTTCTTACTGAAAGGCTCTGGCCAAGCTGGCAATGAAACTGCAATTGAGCTTGAGACTCTTTGAAATGTCAAGCAAGTATCCTAACCAAACTCTCTGTCTCCTTTTTTTCTCCTCTCTTTCCTGGACCTGAAAATATCTCAACACCATAAATTTTCTTTTTTGTAATTAAAAACAAAAATAAATTAAAGAAGTAAGTCTGAGTGTGCCCAAAGGGAGGACTCTTCTTTGAATGCCTGCAACCAAAGGATGCTTTTTACGTGGAAAGAACACAACAGCTAGTAAAATGGCCAAGTTATGTTTTTCTGTATGCCAGCATTAAGAGGTGAGGTGAATAAGCATCTCACCATAAAAAAAAAAAGTAAAATGAAATCTGTTATTTTTCAGTCAACTGGTCTTACCACTAACATCTTAACAGAAATGAGACTTAAAGAGCTACAGAGAGAGGCTTTGTTATATCTAAACTGACAGTGGGTCAGTTTATTTGTCACAAGAACACCTCCAGAGATAGTTGTTGGTGCTTTGTGTGTACGTTTTTGTGACCTTAAGTCCTTGCAGCTCTGGATAATAATCCAGACAGTCTGGATAAGACTGTCTATCTGCTGTGATTCACACCATTAGAGGTGTGTGCATCTAAGGGAGCAGCAGCCATTCTTGTTTTATCGTTTTCCTTCTGTAAAAACAATTTGATAATGTGTGACAGAGCTTTGCATGCATGTTTTGCCAGATTTTGAATTGCCATATTCTTTGTTCTCTTTTGCAGTGGTCCTGGGGATGGTTTCTTCAGTTCAGCATTTCAGTCACAGCTGATTGGAAACAATCTTCATAATGTCTCCATTCCAGAGCGTGAGTGTCCAGAGGAATAAACCACTCTGAAGTGTTGTCAGTGTGTATGTGGGGGGTTTAAGTAAAAACAGTGTCTCCTGTGACGTAGAGCAGGACTGTGCAGATTATGTCTTCATGGCCATGGTCGATCCATGCTGTTCCTCTGTGGAGTTTTATGTATCAAGAGTAAAGAAAAAGGCTGAAAATAACACCATGTTTGGTGCACAGTCACTAGCCGTTTCATCATACTCCTTCAGAGCGAAAGATGCCATTTTGAGGGATTTTACAGTTTTGTGTGCCTGCATCCTTTTATTTTTTAGCCTTTATGTTGCTTAAGACAACAAAAAGAGCTTTGTCCTGTTCACTTTAGGTTTGTAGGTGTTCGGATGTGAGATTTGTGTAAATGAAAACAACACCTTTGTGACACAGTGTGCCCCTGGTTTGGCAGTGTTGCATTCAATGTGCAGTTTTGTTACTTCAGCTTTTATCTCACTGTTCCCTGCTGTAGAGCTGCTACTGGGAGAGCATCAGGTCCATTCTCCAAGACTGTGTTCTCTCACTTGTGTTGGGAGGCTTTGAAGGACAGTGTCTTAAGCCAGGGTATCAGCCCCTCTATCTGATAGTTGAGCTTACCTCCCTTCCCTCTTGTATTGCTGTAGGGGTCTGGCCATGGAGGGCTTCAAAGCAGTGACACGCTCTTCAAACTTGATCATGTTTTAATTTGACCATATGCTTTCTGCAGAGCTATTTCAAACCTCTTGTTATTGAAATTACGTACAAAATACCTCGCACTTCAGTTTGTGTTAAAACAGGGTGGGTGAATTTTAAGTGTTTCAGCCAAAGTCTATGTAACAGTTTTACTGAATTGTGGTTGGGGATGGAAGATAAGGTGTCAAAGAGGAAACGAGCTGTCATCAAAACAAAGCAGGAGAAGCAAGCCTTGTCAGGGTGCTGCAGACTAGCTGGGGGAGATGCTTAGAGAGCTACCTTATGCCTTTTTTCCTCCTTCCTTCCCTTCCTTCCCTTCCTTCCCTTCCTTCCCTTCCTTCCCTTCCTTCCCTTCCTTCCCTTCCTTCCCTTC
>WTSP01021472.1:0-10204 GCA_025331215.1 Actenoides lindsayi | reverse complement strand
GGCCAGGCTCTTGTCAGTGGTGCCCTGGGATAGGATGAGGGGCAATGGTCACAAACTGGAACCCAGGAAGTTCCACCTTAATAGGGGGAGGAAATTCTTTACTGTGAGGGTGCCAGAGCCTGGCCCAGGCTGCCCACAGAGGTTGTGGAGTCTCCTTCTCTGGAGACTTTCCAACCCCACCTGGCTCTGTTCCTGTGTGGGCTGCCTTGGGTGACCCTGCTCTTACAGGGTGGTTGGACTTGATCTCCAGAGGTCCCTTCCCACCCCTACCATTCTGTTATTTATAGGAGTTCAAAGGGACCTTAAAAATCATCTTGTTCCAACCCCCCTGCCATGGGCAGGGACATCTCCCACTAGAGCAGGGTGCTCAGAGCCTCAGCCAGCCTGGGCTTAAACATTTCCAGGGACAAGGCATCCACAAAGTCTCTGGGTAACCTGTTCCAGGGTCTCACCATCCTCAAGAGTGAAGAACTTCTTCTGAATATCTAATCCAAACGTACCCTGCTCTAGTTTAAAACTGTTGTCCCCTTGTCCTATCACCACAAGCCCTTACAAAAAGTTCCTCCCCAGCTTTCCTTCAGGTACTGGAGGCTACAATAATGTCTCCCCAGAGCCTTCTCTTCTCCAGGCTGAACAGACCCAACTCCCTCAGCCTGTCCTCACAGGAGAGGTGCTGCAGCCCTCTGATCATCTTTGTGGCCTCCTCTGGACCTGCTCCAACAGGTTCACCTCCTTGTGTTGGGGGCTCCAGAGCTGGATGCAGTATTCTGTGTGGGGTCTCACGAGAGCAGAGAGGTAGAATGTCCTTTTCTAAAGGGCAGGATATCACATACGTGCAAGGGACCAACGTCAACCCCAGTATACTCCAAGCCCTGAAAGCCTGTACTACTAGGCCTTTCAAAAAGAGCCTTTCCAGCTCTGAGGAGCTTTCAGAGCACCAGAACGAGGTGCATTTTATTCTGTCTTTGTAAGATGATTAAAATAACTCCACTCAAATAGCTCTCGAGTGAGTACACGAGGAAACACTCCCATCTTTGTCCCCAGAGCCCCAGGGGACACTGCAGGGTTGTGCCCAGCAGAACACAACCCCTTTTGCTTGTAAACACAGTAAGTTATTGTCACCACGAGCAACAGAGAGGGAACCCCCTCGCAGAGCTGACACAAGCTGCACTGTTTGTGGATCATTTCCTTTCCCTCCAGTGTAAGTCAGCAGCGACCTCTTAGTGAATGAGTAGTGCTGGTCTTGCTGGGACTGGATCTCCTCCAAAAGTGACCAGAGTCCCTCAATCCACAACCCGTTCCCACTCTTTGCTGGGATCAGAACAACTCCTCGACTCTCTTCTGTCCATTTCAGAAAAGAATTGCTGACAACCTCGAGTCAGGGGCAAATCTGTGTTACACTAAACCCTCTCAAATGAAGGAGGAAAGACAAGAGAAGTGAAAAACTACAGCCATACCAAGTAATCATCTGGACGAATCCCAAAGAGCTCTCGGAAGTACCGGAAAGCCACCGGTGCGTAGGTCTTGAACCTGAAGTCAGCGTAATGGTGAGCGGGGGTGAGGTTGCTTCCTTCGCTGCACAGAACAGACATGCCAGAGTCACACAGGCCCAGCCACATCAAGGCTGCTGTATATTTAAGATTAATTAAGCCTCACAAAAAAAGAGAAAGACATCTTAGGAACAATAAGGAATATCTTTTTCTGGTGCAGGACACGGGAAAATAGGTTTTAAATTATCTGGTAAAAATCTGTTTCCAAAGAGCGCAAGGAAGAACCGCTTGCCAAGCGGAATATATTTCCATAGAGAACAGAGCTTTTATATGCTTTGCTTATTCACAGAGTCGAAGAGCTCCAAGAAGGAGTTTTCTTCCATCTTAAACATGGTATAATTTTGTGGAAGAAATTCTAGATGGGCAGGTAGAAAGAAAAGCACAGAGGAACCTAACAAACCGAAGCATCTGGTACTGCATCTTATATTGTGCTTCTTCAAGCCAGTGTCCTGCAGAATCTAACACTTCCCACTGTTCTGTTTGTACGTAATGGATGCGGATTTAGAACACTCAGAGCATCCAACTCTCTGATCTAAAGACAGATGGAGGCTCTCTTGAAAAATTAGTGAGAGGAAAAAGAAAGAAGTCATCTGTTCGTTTTGTTTCCCGTCTCCTTTACCTTGGGAAAAAAATGCTCTCCACCACGTAGAAGTCTTGCATCAGGACATCTCGCTCTGGCTTAGAGCTCAGGTTGCCAACAGTATATCCAATCCCAAGCTGGATGGCCCCCTTCAGAGTGGATGAGGTGGTCTGGCAGAAAGAAAGGAGCAGTCAGTATTTCAAAGCAGACTGGTGGGATAACATCCCCTATATTACAATAGTCACATCTGTGACTTCTGTGGGGTCATCTTGGGCACTAGATACTAAACCAGTTCAACCACCTGCTGAAGAGATGGATTAAGGCTTCCAGGTTTGTTGTTTGCAGGATTATGTGGTGCAAGGGTGCCACATAAAATCTAAATCAGATTGGTAGCTATTGGGACCCCAATTTCTCTTCTCAGCTTGCCATCTACACGTAGCTGCCATTCCCCACTCCACAAAACCAAACCTTTTTGTAGGTGGTTTCACCAGAAGCATCAACGCCTCGATGACCTATCTTCTTCCCTTGGCCAGGCTGTCCCGGTAGCGACGGTCCCTGCAACGAAAGAGCATTCTGGGCTAAAGCCCAGAACAGAAGCTGACCTGGCCGACAAGAACAAGCAGAGCAGCTCAGGCACAACCACACTATCAGAGCTGTGAAGGACAGAGAGATTGTTCTATCGGTGGAGGCAAATCCGCAGAGCTCAAACAAGTCTAATTGGCACTGGCAAGCTTTAAACAAGGCTGTTGGATCCATCCATCCATCCCTCCCTTCCTTCATGCAGCCATTCATCCCTTCCTCCATCCAGCTATCCATTCATCCCTCCCTTCCTCCATGCAACCATCCTTCTCTTCCATCCATCCCTTCCTCACTCCCTTCCATCCATCCATCCCTTCCGTCCATCCATCCATCCCTTCCAGCCATCCATTTCTTCTTCTATCCAACCATTTCTTCCTTCATGGAGCCATCCACCCCTCCTTCCATCCCTTCCATCCATCCATTTCTTCTTCCATCCAACCATTTCTTCCTCCATCCATCCACCCAGCCCTCCCTCTCTCCCTTGAGACAAGAAGAGTTAGAATACCCAACCACTCCACCTGACACCCTCAGCACTAACTGGGCAGAGCCCCCAGCAAACACACTGGTTTCAGGAGAGATCCACTTGCTTCCCAGCTGCCAAGATTCCCCTGCTGCTCGACTGCAGTTTCTCATTGATTTCAAACAGCAACGTATGAAATCAAACAGGGAGGGAAGTTTATTCTTAAACCCCCCATGCCCTGAGGCTGTCGTACCAATACCTCCTGCTTCACTGGAGAAACCAGACCCAGATAACAGGGCCAACACAAGCCCACTGCTGCCTTCACACACAGATAATCCTTTTAAGCCAGACCTCGTTTGTTTAGAACCCAAAGGAGGAGCCCAGGTGGGGTGAGCTGCGCTAACAGCTCTTCCTGACATGGCAAAGGATTGCCAGGAGCAACACAGGACTGCCAGCACTTCAGGGGGAGAACAAACCTCTCCTGCTCCCTTCTCCTTCCCTACCTCAGAGTCTGCCCGAGCCTTTTTTTGCCAGGGGAGCAGACTGTGGCTGCACCCTTCAACAAGCCAACGTCGTTGTGTTTGGTGAAGCTCGACAGAGCTCTTCGTGCAACCCCAGGCACGGGGCCTCTGGAGTCTGCCAGGGGTGATGTCTCCTCACTCCCCCAGCCCTCTCTCCACCCCAGGGGACTGTGGAGCCCAGAGCTGGGCTACAACTGCCAGTGAGCAGCCAGCGACACGCCGGGGTCAGTTAGGTTAAAGAACAGGCAGGCTGTGGATGCTCCTTCAAGCAGCGTGCAGAGATCCAAGGTCATTTCCCAAGTGACAATATTGCACCGTTCTCCCGCCCAGACCCGGCTCTCAGAACTGATGTCTGCAGCAGACAATGTACAATTTTGTTCAGACTACACAAGCTCTTTGTGTTTTAGCTTTTAATCGAGAGCTTGCAGCTATTTCTGGTCAAACTACTTGTACTTCTGGTCCTAAGGGGCGGTCTTGATTTCTCCTTCAAAGATCTGATTTCCTCCTCTTTCAAGCATTTAGCAGAGCCAGGCTTGCTCCCGAGCACTGCTCCTCCAGCAGTTGTGATTAGCAGCACAGCTCATCCTCTCCTCGCAGCTTCGCACCACCAACGAGGTGGATCCTGTTACATGCAAGCTCAAGCTGTACCACCCTGCCTCAGCCCTCATCCTCCTCCTCCTCTCAAAAGGATTAACAGACCCAGGTATCGGGTAAGAGATTGCCATCATCTCCAGTGCAGTAACAAAGGTCTCTTCTGCAGTCTCTTGTGTGTGACTCTGTTTCCAGGACAAGAAAACCTGGGGCTATTTGTGCATTGAATGAAGCAATCAACTCTCACAGAAGTTGAGCTTCCTACTATGCATGTTTCGGGGGAGGCAAAAAAGCACCAAGTGTCACATTCCTGGCGGTTTTACGGCAAGATTTTGCTATTCATGTGCTCATTCTCATCATCCCAGGTAGGTAATGTGAAGGGCTACGTCAGAAAGACACATCAAACAAAAAATCATTTGAACGTGATGCCCTAAACCAAGAGTGTGGGCTTTAGGGAACAGCTTTCAGATCCTCCTACCAGATTCCCTGCTGCCAACTGTGAAGAGTTTTGCTCCAGAAGGTAACAGTGATTCAGCAACCTGAGACCTGGATTACGTGTCAGAGATCAGTCCCTTGAGACATTCCCCTGTTTTGTGGCTTCCCAAACTCCAGCCCCCTTGCCACATGCACCCTCCCCTCCAGAGGTGGGGAAGACCCACCACAGAGCCCTGGAGATGCCCAACACACTGTTCTCCATTTATCACCTTCGGGTTCTGGTGGGGAAGAGGTGCCCTCAGCCACTCAGCCACAGACATCATGGATCATGCACCTGAAACTGGCCCTGTGGTGAGCACAACCCCTTCGTGTCCCCTCTGTGCCCGTGGAGATGCCAACACAGGGACTCCACAGACCAGCCAGTAATCTTAAATGCTTGGGGTTTTTTTGAAATCTAGCTTTGCTCAAAAAAACAGTCAGAAGTGTTTTCTCGAGCTCTGTGTTCTCATTTATCAACACGGGATTTTCAAGGCCAGCTTTACACATCTCACCTCGGTGACAGCTGCCTTCTTCAGTGCCAGACCTGAGGGGAGAAGGGAAGAGCATCAGTACAAAGTAGAGACATTGAAAAAAAACCAAACCCAACAAACAACCCAAATGTAAAACCCACTGAGAAAACAGCCTAATGCTTTGCTCTTTAAAGCAGCTGGTTCTGCTCAGTTTTCAGTTCCACTAGTGCAGGAGTCTGAAGTTACAGGGGTCACCCAAACATGTTCAGAAGCATGAAGATGCAGTTTTTCCTAGCAATAATATTTCCTGGAGGTTTCAGGAGAGAGAGTTCTTGCAAATCCCTGCTGCACCCTAAGTAATAGGTCCACACTACGCTGAAGAGTCTGTTACCTCCAGAAGCCCAGAGAGACACTTATGCAGCTGCTACCCAGCCATTCAGAAGGCACTTAAACTGCACTGATAATTGAATCTATTTATAGAATCCAGTGTCCAAGTGTATGGCAAAAATGAACACACCACTTACCCCTACCACTGCCTTTGGGACAAGCCACTGTTGCTCCATTACAGCAAACAGTCAGAAATTAAGGTTTTGCCTACAACTTTTAGAGATACAAACCAGAGTTGGAAACGTGGGCCCAAACCCTCCTCTAGCACGAGGCCACATTTCCATTTCCGAGCACGAGCTCAAGTTTGCAAGAGCTCCTTATTTTTAGGCAACAGTGAAAACAGGTTCCTGTGCCACCAGCCCCATGAGGTGTTCCCTGCCTGCTGAGAGCCTCCTACCTGGGACCACAGGCTACAGAGCCCAGCTGACTCCAGACAACCACCATGAACACGGACCAAGAGCTGCTTAAGAAGAGCCCTCCCACCTCAGCCCAGCAGCAAAACATCTCCTGCCAAGGTGGCTCCCCAGCCACCTCCACACGCAGAGCCCAGCCGTTAGGAGGGAAGCCCACTTGCAAGGAACGCAAACCCAAGTGGTAGATTTAAGTCCATCTGTTTCCAGGCACAAGTCAGCTGCTCCCTGCTCTCATCTGAAGCGTTGCTACAAGCACAAATCATTAAGCAACTCCCGACTCTTTAGAAAGGGATTAATTTTGCAAGAGACCATCAAGCAGAGCTTGAGAGTTTTGGCTGTGAAGAAAAAAGGTTTTTCCAAGCCCTCAACTTCTCCCAGCTTGAGGTCAATGGGTGGATTACACAAGCGCTGGCCAGTGCACAAGTCCTACTCAAAAGGGATGTGTAGAACACTCGAGCTGGGGAACGTGGTCCCTCTCCAGTGGGACACATCCAGCCCTCCCAGCTGGAGATTAGGAGAAGTCACAGAGGATCCACCCCAACATGCTGCTGCTCCAGCAGGTCCCCTGTTTGGCCAAGGAGGACCTACGATGGTTTAGCTGGGTAACGGCTCAACCTCCTCAAACACAAGCAGCAAGGCTCCAGGGCTTGTTTCAAAAGGATCCTGAGCAAGAAGCTGGGCACAACAGGAGAACGATGCTCTGCAGATGACGACAGCAAGTGACTGAGTTGTGTTCCAGGAAACATTTCAGAGGTTAGGAAGCAAAAGAACAACAAACCCCAGAAAGCCCCCGTGGTGGTTCCAGAGATAAAACTGCTCTCCATCAAAAGTGCTGAGGTTATCTCACCGTCTTGTTCTCCTCAAACTGTGGATGCCCTGGTGTAAAACAGGTCTTGCCAACGTGGCATTTCATGCTGTCTGCAGTGCCACCCCCCAGCCCAATGGCTTGGCCCCTATTTGCAAAGCCAGAGTGGAACGGGAAGATTCTCTTCTTGCTCTTCTGTTTTACATTGTGCTCTCTAGTGCCCAAATTCCACATCAGGAACAGAAACACTGGACTGCAGGACGCTCTGTGCAAGCTGCACCACGATCCCAGCTCGAACAGGAGGACGGGAGGTGAGCAGAGTGGGAAGCCCCTGCTGGCACCAAGCAGCTTCCCCCAGCACCCACCTGAGCTGCACATCCCTCAGCCAAGGGCGGGTGGGTGCGGAGTGCAGGCCCATCGCTCCCCCCAGCTCGCAGCACAGAGCTGCCAGACCAAACTCCCCATCACTCTTTGCACTGAAAAATTATTTCTTTGGCCTAAGACGACACAATTTTACGGTTGTTCCAGAAAAAAAATCCGGCAGTGGCCATGGGAGCGGGAGATACGGAACGAAGCCGGCATTTGGCTAATGAATTTTCAGGGCATGAGCTGGAGCAGCAACTCAAGACACAGAGGAACCCAAAAGGTCCTGCTCCAGGCTGAACACTGGAAATCACTGGGAACACAGTGAGGCCAGGAGGGCTCTGAGGAGATGACGCTCTGCCTGCCACAGCCGCTCTCCTACTGCACTAATCCCTTTTCTGCACTTTGTCACAATTCCAGAGCAGGAGATTATCTTCAATTTTGTGATAATTACCCCAAGCCGCTTTCATTCCTGGCTTTTAAGTGTCTGCTGCTGTACACGTACCAAATGTGGAATCGACACCGACCACCCGGGCGAAGAAAAGGCACCAGGGGCAAGGAATCTCCAGGAGAAACGATGCTTCAGTGGACAGGGGCATCACCAGCAAAGCCTCCCCCTCCACTCCCCAAACAAACAAACAAACACCCAGCTTTATAGAATCAACTTGTCTAGGCAGAAAATGCAAACTGGCTGCTCGGTGCAGGGCACTCGGCTGTGCTCATCTCAAACAAGCTGACAGATGGCCTTGTGAAAACTGATTTAACTCCAGCTTCAGGGGTTGTACAGCCAGCAGAGACAGCACTCGGGTTTGGGGGGAACAGGAGCTCTGCTGTAGGAAATTGCAGCACTTCACAAGCCAACTGAAACGATTCTCACCCCCTTTGCTGTAGCTTAGTGAGGGTGTGTTCAGGAACGTGAGGAGCGGCTCTGGAAGGGGGACCCCGGGATGAAACCCCAGATTTCCACCCTGCCTCCAGCTCGTGCCTGGGTTTATAGCACATTTCACACACACTTGACCTGCTGCCTTCAGCTCCTCTTCTCATCTGTCTGCACAAGGCTTTGAGCTGACCCTACCCCAGTGCAAGCTCCTTCAAAGCCTCAGAAATGAACGCTTCAGTTGTAGCATTCAGCAATTCTCATCTCAGATTTAACATCTATTTTTCTTCACACCTCTGTAACCACAGCCACAACCAGCTTGTCCTTCGCTGCCACGATGCTGCCACACCACTGGGATGAATTTACTCCTGGAAACCCTCTGCACATTTACTGTCTGACACAGGAAAGTTGGCTCTGTTGTGCCAGAGAAACATAAGGCTACAGAAGAGGGGGTAACCCATTCCTCCTCTTACACAAGAGATTATAGAATCATAGAACCATGAAGGTTGGAAACAACCTTCAAGTTCATCAAGTCCAACCATCTACTAAACCATTATTGTGACCACTAAACCATGTCCTGAAGTGCCCCATCTGGACGTGTTCTGAACCCCTCCAGGGATGGTGATTCCACCCCCTCCCTGGGCAGCCTGTTCCGAGGCCTCACCACTCTGGCAGTACAAAATGTTTTCCTAATATCCAAGCTAAACCTCCCCTGGCACAATTTCAGCCCACTGCCTCTCGTCCTATCACTAGTTACCTGGGAGAAGAGACCAACACCCACCTCATTGCAACCTCCCCTCAGGTAGCTGTAGAGAGCAATAAGGTCTCTCCCCTCAGCCTCCACTTGTCCAGACTACAGTCATTGATTCTCTTCTCTAGACAAATCCATTGCTTGCATCACTGAACTGGTGTTCAGGCCTTTGAGGCCCTGTACCCCCCATTTACACATGTTCTGGACCACTCACTCCCAGTAAGCAAAGCACAGCACAGGCTCAGAAGGAAACCCTCATTGTTAACAGAGCTCAGAGTGGTGCAGGGTGGGGATCAGAGCAGCCCCCTCGGCTTCTCCAGCACCCAGCCTCCTGCAATGCTGTTACCAGGGAAATGCAAGTGATGGTCAAAGCTCAGAAGTTTAGGAAAATCATCAAATTTGGGGGTTTAAAAGCAAGCTTCATGAACACCAGATAATACTGCCCTCGCTCTCCACAATGTAGAATGAGCTTAAGTTAAAAACTCAAGTGTCATTTACATACAGAGAATAAATTCTAAGAACTAATCAGGGAAAATCAAATAAAAACTAAACTCACTCAGATCTCTCAAAAAACAGCTAAGGCAGGTTGACTGGAAAAGCCCCTTCACTACAAACCCGGCCAGAGCCACAAGAGGCTTCTGTCCACTGGAAAGGAACTTAAAAGTTTACAAACATCCAGCAGAAGCTTTGTTCAAGATCTAATAAAGAAGTCTTCTTTATAAGCCAGATGTGTACATACACACCGACACTTACAAGTACTTGATGCTTTGTGATGCTCTAGAGAAGTCAGAGCCAATCTGAATAACTGACAGGTTTCTCTGGACTCCTTTCTCAGGTCAGAGATGGTGCTGCATCTTTAATGAAAGCTTCATTTTAATCAAGGGTTTCTGAGGGGGTACACACTGCAACTGCACCTAAAAATACCTTGGAATATAAAGACCACGTAACTGGGGGCTGTACCAACACGACTCCTCCAAAGCTCACAAGAAATGCGCTGCTCGCTCTCCATGGGGGTGGCAGCAATTGCAATCAGGGCTGGATTTCAAGGCACCCTTCTCCAAAAGCACCGGACCAGTAGTTTGCAGTTGATTTTCTTGGGTGTTTTTTGTTTTGGGATTTGTTCTTGTTGTTTCAGGTTTTTTTAGATTTGTTCTTTGTTTTTAAACTACTGAGCTGACAGTAGCCTTTGCAAAACTGACATTTAATACCAAGCCAGCATAACCTGCTGGAAAGCCAGGGAAGGTTTAGGTTGGATTCTATGAATCTATGTTGGACATAGGTTGCCCAGAGAGGTGGTTGAAGCCCAATCCTTGGAAGTTTTTAAGCCCAGGCTGGATGGGGCTCTGAGCACCCTGCTCTAGTGGGAGGTGTCCCTGCCCATGG
>WTSP01021470.1:0-10246 GCA_025331215.1 Actenoides lindsayi | reverse complement strand
CAGTCATTTACACCCTAGGTGATACAGAAGACTTACCTCAAATACATAAACACAAGCAAAGTGGGGGATACTGGAGATCTTGAGAAATGCAGGTGTTGAGTCTGCCCATGCTTCAAGTTTTAAGACAATACATTTCTCAGTGGGGTGCTGGATGCTGTGGGATGCTCAGGCATGTTAGAGACTCGATTGTTTATAACAGGCACAGCATAAATACTGTTGTAGCTTCAGTGCAAGCAAGCACGTTAATCATCTGAGCAAAAGAGAGTGTAGTCAATAATATGCTTATCTTCGGAAAATGTTACCTCTGGCTAAATATCTCAGGGATCAATGTGAAGGAAAGCAGCTGTAGCTGTGTGGGGTTTCCTGTTGCCTGCAGCTGCCCAGTGCCCACTGGAAGGCAGTGTGGCACCGCGCAGAGCAGGCGAGCCCAGGGCTGGCTTGGTGGGGCTCTCTGGCTGCACAAACCCACCTTGGTAAGCAGTGGGAAGAGGCCTTCCTTGCTGAGTAGCAACACGGAGGTCTCTTCTGAAGCCTTAGCTCAAAAACATAGCAATACATATGTTGGGGTTTTTTTCCTCCTTCTACTACAGCCAGAGAGAGTGGGGATTTTGTGTTATGTCAGTCCAGGGGCTTATAGGTGAGCAGCCCTTAGCATGTTTCTCTCTGTACCCACGCATCAAAATTTGTGAGTTACCCAAGAATTACCCATGCTGTGCACCCCTGCTCAGAAAATGTGCTCAATGGCTTTAAAAATAAAAAAAAAAAAAAAAAAAAAGGTAAGGCTAAACCTGCTGTTCCTGTGCAATAGTATGTTCTCCTTGCAAGAACATGCCTCTTGACATCTTGTTTGGAATATAGGACTGCAGTTCAAAGAAGCGGTCATGTTTCTTTGTTATAGTATCTACACTTTTGCATTAATTCATATTGTCCAATAAAGTAGAGTTAACAAATCCAGTTATTTGGAGGGACAGAGTGATGGTGGGAAGTGTGCTTATCTGGTTGCTGAGTGGAATTTAGGAATTAGAAATTTCCAGTTTGGAGAAATGGAGTTAGGAATGCAAGAGGATGTCCTTAAAATGAAACCATGATTTTTTTTTTTTTTTGTTCAGGGTATGCTTAGTAGCTTCACAGTACAGCTATAGCTTTTACCTCCAGCTCAGCATTTTCTGAATGATAGGTAGATGATGTTATCACAAGACAAGCGTTGTTTAGACCATTTGAGCTCTAAAGGCTGTATGTTATCTGTAACTTCTTAATACAATATTTATTAATTACCCCTACTCCAGTAATGCTGTAGAGCTGGTAACCAGAGGATGTGGATTCTGTTCCCAGCATATCCCCGCTGATACACTTTATAGATTCTGAGAAATCACTTTTTATGCTTTGGAAAACAGAACATTATCTTCCTGCAAGTCTAAAATAGCTTAAAATTCAGTAACTTAAATTTTCTGTGCTGGTCAGTTACTGGCTGTTTTACCCATTGAGCATCACAACTTTATTTCTGTATAATAAATCTTATTTCTGATGTCAGTTCTAATCTCAGCCAAGATTAGATTCCTACATGGTTCTATTACTAACGTAAAAGTTTTAGTCTGAATGCACAGGAAAGAAAGCATGGTAGCATTTGGTTGGGTTGGCTTCTTTTTTCCTTTTTTTTTTTTTCTTGTGCTATGAGTAAAAGTATAAAATGAAAAGTAATTTTTAATTTTTTTTTTTGTTTAAAACACTTCACACTTTCTCTCTAACCTGGATGATTGATCATCACATTCTATTAACTATTTGTACTCGTTATTTTCTAGTTTGAAGATCTGAACACAGTGGCCGAGTGTCTGTTTTCTTTGGTCAACGGTGACGATATGTTTGCAACGTTTGCTCAAATCCAGCAGAAGAGCATGCTGGTGTGGGTGTTCAGTCGGTTATATCTGTACTCCTTCATTAGCCTGTTCATATACATGATCCTTAGCCTTTTTATTGCACTCATTACCGACTCCTATGACACCATAAAGGTAAACTTCTTTTTTCCTCATTGCAATTCTAATTTTTTTTTATTCAGTCTTGTTAATCACTCAACACCATACTATCTAGCACTAGTCGTGATGACTGGTGAGACTACTAAAAAGCTTTTAGATTAACATGTGGTGAAACTGGGAGAATGGCCTGGTAGTCATCCAAATGACTAAGCAGTGATTTGTTTGGAAAATCATCATTAGTGTGTGTAGCCTGCTGTTTCACCTGGCTTTGAAAAGGTAACATGTAGTGGAAATATAAGTGGAAGGCTGTGTGGAGAAAGTAAAAACTTAAATATAGTTACACAGAGCCAGGTAAGTCTTGTTTGGAGTGAATATTTTTCCTTGGGGCACCAGAAGATCAGGTCAGGGAGGGTTTTCTGGCATTTCGGAAAATATCCCCATGGCAGGAGTGTGGCAAGGACTGTAGATAACTCTAAACTCATTTAGGTGTCCAGGCTTTCTTAATGTGATGCTTGGAAATGTGTGCTTAAAAGGAAATGTCTTCTGAAAGACTCACTACTTCTTGTTCAAGTTAAAATTGCTCCATCCGTTTCTAGTATAAATTGGCTGGAAATGAGATGAACTTTTTGGTAATTACATTTTGTTCTTATCCTTTAGTTCTATCTCTCCTTCATGCTTTTGGTAGCTGCAGTAGCTTGTGGGAAGGCAATGGGAATCATGCTCTTTAGCTCTTGGCCCTTTTTCTTCGTGTTGGATGAAGAGGCCAGCAGAATAAGGCTACTGTGACATAAACCACAACTTCCAGATGGAGCAAGAGCTCAATTTCAGAGCATTTCAAAGTATAACTTAACTGCCTTTTTCTTCTGAACGTATTGGATAGTTTGATTTGCAAAGCAATGTTTTACTGTTACTCTTCCCTCTGAGCGCTTCCCATGGATCAAGGGGGAGTCATTTCAGGGTGAACTGGTGTTTTGCAGAGCATGTCTTCAGCATGCCCATACTGAATGCTAGTGATAGGGCTCTTCAAATCCAGCATTGGGCTTCCCAGAGCACTCACCGTGAGCACAACAGCTTGTGTGAGCAAGGGAGGACCAATGCCCCTATGACTTGTGATTGCTTGCTTGGTTTCATGGACAGCAAAAAAAAGTGTAAGAGAATCTGTGAACAATATGAATTTTATGTCACTTAGATGGCTCTGTTTCACCAACTACATATGTGGTGTTTCTAGGACAGGATTGTATTTTTCTTCATCCTGCAGCAATGCCGAACCACTGAACCAAATACTCTGGTTTTGGCTACCACACTCTAGAATAAATGTTAGGATGCTTCATGCCCAGTAACTTCTCATGTGTTACAAATGAAATGCTTTTTCTTTCAGAAATACCAACAAAGTGGGTTTCCAGTAACAGATCTACATGAATTCCTCAAAGACCATGGCAGTCCTGGCTACAGAAAAGAACAGACTTCCATGTCATTCATCTGCTGCTGTAGGAGGTAAGGAGGGTGCTTTTCTCAGAAGTACACCAGTTAGCTTGGACTCCATTTTTCCTCTTGTGCTTTACTTTGTGTTAGATCTTTAGTCTGCTGATGTGGATGGGAATTCTGAGTTTAAATGCATGTTTTCAGTGTTTTGATCATATGAAAACTACCATGCAGAAACTGGTGGAAGTCGATGGGAGGACTGCAGAGTATAGCATGGAACTTCGAAGGAGTCAAGAGCAAGCTAAGTCTCTGTTTCTTAGGGTTTGGCAGGTCTTCTGTTTCTAAGAAAACTTCTCAGCGATGTTGGGAGTAGTAGCAGAAAACAAGAAAAAGTGATTCAGCCAGGGACGGGTGGTTAATCCCAAAGCTATGCTGTGTCAGTGAGGCAAACTGGTTCAATACCGTCTGTCAGAATATTGGAAACACTTGTCAACATCTGGTTGCCCCCAAAACTTAAGCCTTTGGAGGTCTTAGCAGGGGTTCTTTTTAAGCTGGTGTTGGTGAGAAATTAACATCTCACCTGGTGCTTACTGGTCTGGAAGTCTTTTCTTTTAATTATGTTTCTGAGGAAACCTAACACCTCTAAATCCTGATAGAGAGTGGAAGGATCTTGTCCCTGTCCCTAGGGTAGTCTGGGAGAATTCCTTCTTGTGCACAAAATGGTTGTGGACACTGTGCAAGGAAGACAGGTTATGGGAGGAGGAATAGAGCGGAATGTGAACCCTTATTCAATCCCGACCGGTGTAACAAATCCTAGCTTAGCAGCAGGATTCTTATCTATTTATATACTGAGGCTTTTGTGAAATGCAGCTTTATACTTTTGATATACTCTGGCAGAGGGAAACCTCATAGCCAAAAAGGGCATGTGAAGTGATGATGGCCAAGTTATCCCAGCAGTTGCTGTGGACATTTGAAAGCCAACTAGGTAATAAGAACTCCAGCCAAGTACAGCTTCGGGTTTTGCATACAAGTCATTGTGCAGAATAAGAGATTTGTCATCTTGAGCACAGTAAATATGTTTACTGTAATATGCAGCAAAGTATTAAGGGCACCAGCCTTGTAGCTGGAGTGCAAATCTAGAGCTTTTTGCTACAGTAACAGTTTCTGCTTGATTGCCCCAGTGCAGATGTTGGAGCTGTATGTTGAAATGGGGGACCACATAACAGAGGGAGTAAAACTTAACTTCATTTTGCACAGATAAAAACTTGCTATTGCATTTCTTGATGAATGAAAAATTATTAATTTTTTCTTTTGCAGACAACAGAGTGATGACAACTTGATACTTATTCATTGATGATTACACACTGAAATTCACCACTAATATATGCAGAGAAAGCAGAGTTGGATGGAGAGTAGTTCTCCAAATTGCAATGAAACCCATGATCTGGACCTGCCTTATTGTAAACAGACTAAATATTACCTAATTAAGGTGTTGAAAGGGGAAAAAGAGCTGCTAATGTGACATAATCTGGAGCAGAGCCCAGAAGCTGCATCTGAAGGAGAACTGTCAAGACCTCTGTATTCTCATCCTAAATTCTGTCATCCTTGAGCAATGTCTGTGGGAACTCTGTTTGCTAATCAGCTCTAGAAGGAAGGAAAGTGGCCCTGAACCAACAGTTCTTGTTAAGAATAAGAAGAAATTTGTGGAAATAATTTTTTTAAAATAATCCCATGCTAAAAAAAGGAGAAGGGAGGAGTTTTTCACCTAATGATGAATTCAGCATTAGGACTGTAATTTCTACTGTCCACAATTAATTTCCTTGAAATAAATTTATGTAAAACTACAGAGCTGCCCAAAAGTGCAAATTAATTGCTGTTCTCCTTTTTCTATATAATTTTACCTCAAACTGCTTACAAATAATCTTTCGTTTACCAGCTTTACTGAAAATGAAAGCAGTTCATTAGGTGTTTTGGGGTGGGTGAGTTGTTGGTTTTTGTTTGTTTGTGTTGGTTGTTTGTGCTTTTTTGTTTGTTTTTGGGTTTTTTTGGTTGTGGTTTTTTTGCTTTGAGTCTTTTTTTTATTCTATTAGCAATATTTTATGGGTACTGTGTCCAAATTCAAGTTGCTACTTTAGCTATAGGTAAATACTTCATTGCATGGTTGGAGACTTCCATAGCAAGCGTCATGTGAAAGATGACAAAAGATTATTGTGTTGTGGAGTTCTTTCTTTTTTTTTTTTACATACTGCACTGTTTGTTGCCACAACCTAGAGGACAAATTTGGGCAAAAACAATGCCAGGGAGTTGATTTGTCTAATTCTGTTTCAAGCATGTCTTATGTGGAAGAAAATATGTAATAACTGAGTGTGGCAGTTGGTTTCTTCAGTTGATTGACTAGATTATCCTTTACAGAGGACCATCCCAAAGTACTAGAAAAAGTTCCTTTCCCTTTGACCTTTTTAATTATTTTTTTTTTTCTCACTGAGAACAGAGAACTTCCCATAGCTTTAAAGGACTTCCAGTATAGTGCTGCATAGTTGTTACCAGGTGCTTTTGAAGACTTCCAGTGGTACTGACTGCCCCTGGGGTTGGATGAACTACTATGAGTACTACTTAGGCAGCAGATAGCCCCATTCAGACTAAATTGTCCATAGAAGATGATGTTCACTTCAGAGAAGTGTCTGTAGGTGGCTAGGACTTGGTCTTCATATGTATCCTTAACTATTAATGATGGACTTAGTGCACGTTCTGACTTGTACTGTTTCAATTTGAAACAGTACAATTTGAAATGCTGCCCTTTTATGAGGAAGGTGGGTGGCAGCTTAGTTTGGGGTAAGGAGGAGATGATGCTGATAAAACTGGAACACAATACCAACTTACTGAAAGATATTCTTGGAGAAGACTTCTCAAAATACTGGATTATGTCTCCTTGAAATCTGGCATAAAGACTATTAGAGGGGACCAAGTCTCTTTGATAATAGATAGGAAAATAATGGTCAGAAACTAACTAGAACTTGGAAAATTCATGCTCTGATGCTGTCAAGTGGTCAGGAGAACAAAAAAAAAACACCTTAAAGGACTTGCTAACAGCGTTGTTCAAAGTATCATCATCTTAATGGAGCTACGATTTTACCTGCAGCCCTAGATAAAAAAAAAAACTGATTTGCTGTTCTGGAGCAAAGATACTAGAAGCTCCCATGACCACTTCAGTGAGACCTTCAGTAGCATTCCCATAAAGCCTGCAGTGGGCAGATGTTAGAAGAATATAATGCAGCTGTAGCATTCTGAGTAGTAATCATGTCTGAGCTGTGAATATGCAACCATTTGTTGTAGCGTGGACTGGATTGAATGTGATATAAAGGGCAAGAGAGAAAGGAATTGATTCTTGAATTAAATGCGAATAAATACCTAACAGCAGAAAAATAGACCAGATATTCTTTTTTTTCTTTTTCGTTTTTTTTTTTTTCTCCCCTCTTCTGGGAGACTGGACAGTGGCTATATGGGCAAAACCAGTGCTGGATTCGCAGCTTTTTTGGTATGTTGAAGATCATTCTCTTTAATAGGTCGGTCTTCTTTCTCTGCCTCTCCTCTGGGATGTCTAAAGAAGAGAGGTTTATTGCAGCTTCTGCAGCAGCATTTGTGGCCATCAGGTAAGAACAGGGCCTGGCATTTGCCTTCCTGTCAATGAATACTTCTTACGTTGGAAATGCATGCCATTTTTGTCTTGCTTAGACTGTAGCTAGATGTCTAGAAGAGGTGGTTTTCACATCAGTATTTCCATACATCCAGGCTCTATTAATTTCAGTGTTCCTTTTGCTGAAATGTCTTTAGGACAGAGACTCTTCTCCCCATCCCAGTCTGAGCAGTGCTTTGCTGTGTCCTCAGCTGTCACTACAGCTTGTGGATAAAAATTGAATTGCTACCAATAACCAAGACTTCTCACTGTTAGCAAAGTAATTGTATTTTCATGAACAAATGCCAATTGAGTGATCTAGAGCAGAGGATTACTGTCTTCCACTTGGGACAGACGAGTCAAGTTTTCATATGTAGAACTTGTTAGGATCAGTGGGTAAATGTCAGTCTCTTAGTGTCTGCTTTGGGGCCTGGGATAATCCAAGTGCTCTGCAGTCTGCAAAACAAGTGACCAACATTAACTGATTGCTAGCAGAGTTTCTTGCACACCATATGGGCCAGTCTTGACTTACATGTAAGATGCTGGTGTTTTCTGTATTTGATGCTATTTTGCTGGTAGCTTTCTGGGATGTCTGTATGTAAATGGAATGGTTCCCTAGTAAAAAGGACCAAAATTCAGCCTATCTGAAAATTAGTTGTTTTCCTTAATGACCTACCTTCTCCAGTACTTACAGGAATCTTAGGTTAGAGACTTGAACCTAGAAAAAACAGGTACTTGATGATTTAGCTGTGGCTAGTTAGTCATATAACATGTTCAGTGTGTGTTGCTGTGATAGAGCATAGAAATGTCAGACAGTACGTGGCTTCCAAGGGCTCTTGCTGGAGTGTGTGAGTTCTGCATCTCTTGTGATTGTAAGATGTTATTGTTGGTGATGATGAACTGCCAACACCTGACTAAAGCAGGGCAAATCCTTGGGCTTAGATATATATATTTTTTTTTTCTTTAATCTCTGTTTTGTTTTGTTTGGGTTTTTTTGGAGTGCTGTCTGAGTTAGGATAGCATGTTGTGGAAATACTTTGTTTTGTGAGGGTTGTGACAGGCCCTTAACCTTTTGAGGTTTAGTGCCTCTCTTACCCAAAGCAGGTGAGGTGCATCCCTTACCCTTGGCACCAGGAGTCACAGTGCAGGAGCCCCTAAGCTCTGACTCAATCGGTGCCTTTCCAATTTAATCAGACATTTGAGTGTGACCTGACAAAGCCATTGATCAGATAAGTACTTTTTTCTGAGAGAATCTTCAGGGAACAAGGGCAAGTATTATCAACTGAAGGAATGTAGAAAATACTTGTAATTCTTAATGATTGAGACAATTTTTATAATGGAATCATAAAGCTTTCTTGTCCAGTATTGATTTTCTTAAATCATATGAGCTACTAGACTTCAGTCCTACTACATTAGAGCAGGTCACTAATGCATTATAGAAACCAATTTGTGTCTTCACCTTCTGTTTTTGTTTTGTTTTGTTGTTTTTTTTTTCCCTTGGAAAAGTTGCTGGAGCTTCTTGTTGCCACTATTCCATGGAGGTTAAACCTAAGATGAAATCTGGCATATGTTGACTTTTAATTGTGTGCATTAATACAGATTTGAATACAGTTGCTGACTGATACAGGTGGTCCCAGTCCAACTCCTAGGGAGGTGATGGACAGTAATGGAAGCAGAACTGGAGTTGTAAGCTTTTGCAGAGTGTTCTGTTACTTTCGATTGTCTTGTTTCCTGGCCTGGGAATAAGGTTTTGCTAATTGCTTATAGGACTTAACAAAAGGAGGAGAGACAGGCAGTGAGAAGGTTGCATTAGAAAGAAGCAGGCAGGAAGGAGAAGAAAACTTCCTGAGCCATCTTCAAGGTGAGCATTCAAGTGCAAGGGACAGGGTGGGTAAGATTTTTGGCTCTTATTTTGGGGCCTTCCATCTGTGGATAAAACAGGAAGACGCTGCTGGAGTGGAGGCTGTTTGGCATTTCATATATAATATTCACATGCTAGGCTCCACCTAGCCTTTAACAGTGTCTAGGCTTCATGCTGTAATCAGTACCAGGATTTCTGCTGAGATTTTGCTTCTGTGAGTTCTCCAGCTCTGAGCAGACCCGTGAGTAGCTTGGGATTTCTTGGCTGTATTCCCTGCCTCAGTAAATGGTTCAGGTAGGTAGCAATGGGTCAGATCCATCTGATCGTGATCTTCACATAAATCCGATTTATTTTTTATTTGTACCAACTCCTACATTTAAGTTTGTTCTGTCCTCTGTGGCAGAGCTGTGTGTGCTTCATCCTGCCCTTTGGAGCTAACACAAGCTTCAAGGTTTCTGTATCACCGTTGGGTGGTTTGTGAGGTGGTTTGCTTTGTGTTTGCTTTTTATACTATATTTAAAGAGCAGCTACACATGGTGCTGGTAAGAAGTGGCACATACACCTGTCTGTAGTGTCCTGATTTACTCCCGGAGGTGATTGCTGGTTTATTTGCGGTTTGCTTTTTCTTTTTCCCAAAAAGTGAATGATGGGGGACTTTCTGATGGGTTTTTGAGGCAACACAACCTTTTAGACCTGTGGAGTCCTCGGCTGCTCCACGAGCTCGCTTGCGCGCAGCGTCTCTACCCTCATCCTGCGGCAGCCGAACCGTCGCACCTGGGAAGAAAACAAACGCGTCTTAAAACCACTTTTCTGTCGGTTCCGGCGCAGGAGCCGGGCCGGGGCGGAGCGGCCGAGCCGCGGGACCGGGCGGCGCCGGGACCGGGCGGCGCCGGACGGGTTAACGCGGGGCGGGGAGCGGGCAAGCAGCGGGCGGTGCGGGCGGGGCCCTCGCGGCGCAGCGGAGGCGACGGCGCTCCGGGGGCTGACGGTGAGCGGGGCCGCGGGGAGCGGGGCAGGGGCCGCGGCAGGCGCGGCTGGGCTAAGGGGACGCTGAGGGAGCGCCTTCGCCGCGGGCGTGATGCGCTGCGTGCGGCAGGAGCTGCTTTCTTAGTAGGCGAGCAGGGGAAGACTTTCTGCGGTTTTCTCCCACTCTTCTTGACTTACGTGGGGTCCCCAGCGCCAGCCCCCGGTCCTCACCGGTGAGCAGAGAGCGGGTCACCCGCCGGCAGCAGGCACGGAGGCGCAGCCCCGCTTAGCGGAGGTGCTATGTAAATATATATTTATAATGCAGATGTAAAAAGATGGACACTTCCGATGTGT
>WTSP01021469.1:0-14495 GCA_025331215.1 Actenoides lindsayi | reverse complement strand
CATCACTTCCCGCCCCCCCCTCCGCCTCCCCCGGCCACCGCCCCAGCACCGCCCCTCCGGGGCGGACGTGAGGAGCCCTCCGGCCGCCCTCCTCCCTCCCCCGGCGCCGCGGCTGTAGCCGTCGCTATGGAGTAGCCGGAGCGGGACGGGGCCGAGCTGGGGCCGAGCTGGGGCCGGAGCGAGAGGCAGTGTCGGCGTGACAGGCGGCCCGCCGGGCCCCCAGGGTGACGGGCAGCGGGGCGCTGCGCCGGTAGCTTCCCGCAGGCTCAGGTAAGAGGCCTGTCCCCCGCGCCCCGGGGCAGGAGCGGCTGCCCGTGGCCTAGTGCCGCCGCGCGGGGCGGGCAGGGCCCGCTGGCCCCGCAGGGGCTGGGGATGGCGGTCCGGCGTCCCGCGAGCCCGGCGCTGAGGGCTGGAGGGGAGGACGGCCGCTGCGAGTAGGGCCCGGCGGGGACCGTTCAGTTGCGTGATCGCGGATCGCCTGCTCGCGAACGCCGCTCGCCGCCTCTCACTTCTGACGGCGGCCGCCGCCTGCTCCAGGCAGGCTCCCTCCCGGCTGCCCCGCGGAGCAGCCAGCGCAGTCAGCGGCCGTTGGGGCCGCGGGCAGGAGGGTTTCCCTGCGCGCCGCTGGCGGCGGAGCGGTGCCAGGCTGGGCTCACTGTAAACAACGGTAAATACTTTGTCCGAGGGAGAATACGCTGGCCCGCTAGAGACAGTCCAGGGGTTTGTGTAGCGTCCAGGTTGGGTTTCGCCTCTCAGGGGGTGATAAACAGATCTCCGTGCACGGATCTCGCTCCGCAGGTTTTGGGTAGGGTTTCGGTTAGCAGCTCAGTACCGACATGCTGAATAGGATTCATGAAGGTGACTTGTTTTGAAGGCAGTTACACTGTGCCCAGGGCATCGCTGCGCTTGATCCTCCTGCTGTTTTTTTGTAAAGGATGCAAAATATTGGTAGTGACTGGATTTTTTTTTTTTCTTTTGTTTGGTGAGACCCCCATTGATCTAGCAACTGTTACAGTGAATTCATCAGATGGATAGGATGGATGTTGGGGTTGGTGGCATGAAGTATCGTGCTCCTCCCTGCTGCCTTGGTTCACAAAGGGGAATACCAGCTTGTTATAGGTCAGAATGCTGTCGGGAGTGTGTGATGCACTGCTGTACAGGGGGCACCCATATCCATAAATCAGATGAAGCTATGAATTATTCCGAGGATGAATTAATAGTTTTAAATCATGCGGTTGTTTTACATGAGTGAGAATTAAGGAGTGATGAGGGACCTCTGGTTCGGATTTACCTTTATTTCGACATTTTCAATGTCTTGCTTCATTTCTTACTGCTGCGTTGGCAGTTGCTGACTCCCTTGCCAGGTGATCGTGTTGTCACTGTGCTGACATATTGTTGCTGATGTACATCAGCGTGAAGACTGTTATCAGTTGTGAGGGGAATTCATGAAAACCATACATTGACCATCCAGATTTCTTTTAAGGATTAGTTCCAGGCTTCCCGAACTTAGTAGTGTTAATATTACCCTTGAAATCCAAACAAGAAATCAAAGTTCTTGAACATTTATTGCAAGTCCTTTGTTGTTTGTCCGAACACTGTTACTCTGAAGATGTACTTTTCTCATTTATTGCCTTTTAGCTTGACATGAAAGTTTCACTGGGGGAGTGGGGTGGGAGGTGGGGGTGTTGGCTTTTTCAATTGTTTTATGGTTGTTCGTTTTTCTATATATAGTAGTTCAGTCTTAAAACAACTGAACAAACCAGTTTTCATGCAGTTCAGAACTAAAGTTGCATATTTCGGATATCATTAAATCATTATGATTTGTAGTATTATTGATACCCCAAATAGATACGATTTTTTGGTCATGGATTTTCTAGGTACATTGTTCCTGTTGACACACATTAAGTTTTTGCTGAAGTTGGTAGTAGCAGTTGTTTTTATAAAGCAAAATACACTATTTGAGCTTACAGTCCAAATGTTGACATGAGGGTTTCTGCAAATTTACAGTGTTAGATGGATGTAAACTTAAAATTCCAACTGCTTGTTGAGAAGAAAGCTTCTCGGTTGAACAGTAATTTGCATACTGTCAAGCAGGAGAGAAACAGGTTGGACAGGACCTACCAGGCTTGATTTTTAAGTCCTGATACTTCAGACACTGGAATGCTGTTGAGAGTCTCACCTAGTGGCTTTTCTGGGCTTCTCACTGCAGTTAGTCTGTCACTCACAGCAGAGGGCACTTCTGATTGAATCAACACTACACCATTTTTCCACCTCCTGTATATAGAAGCTCCCTTTCAGATTTGTACAGAGGAATTTGAACATGCATGCACATGCATTTTCTTCATATCCCTGCAATTAATGCTGCAAAGTGTCTCTTCAGTTTTGAGAGTTCTAACAAAAGATTGTGTTGAATTGATCCTAGAGAAGGTCTAATGTCTGGGAGTGAGCGAAACGATGCAAAACCGACAAGATTTAAAAACAAATAAATTAGATTTGTGGTTATGTCAAACTCCTTAGGATTGATTTTATAGCCCTTTAGCATATAGAGTTTGCCCCGTGGAATAGCTGTGGAATGAAATCTCTGAGAGCTGGAAATACTTAAAGCTCTTATGTAGAATATTCCGTGATTCTTGTTTCTCCCTATTTATCAGGTTAGTGAAGAGTTCCAATATACAGGGGTATTGGGCAATGTCTAATGGCTGTTTGGTCTTGGACTGCATCGTTAGGAATTGCGTGCGTTTTTCCATAGCACAATTCATGAAGGAAAATCAATGTGTTGTAAGAAAATGTCACATACTGTAATAAAATTACTTAATAAAGGAATTCCATAATTTCATAATTTATTTCCAGCTATGTTCTCAACAAAGCACTTAATACACACCAAACAAGTAGATGAGTATTCTTAAGGTTATCTCATTGTATTCAGACTCAGCTTTTCATATCTAAAACTTGCAGTCCCATAATTAATGCAGACAGCCCGGTCCTTCATTTGGTAGCACAAAGTTGTGTGAGGCAGTTGCTGTGGAAATTGGAGAAGTATGAAAGGAGCCACAGCATTAGTGAGTTTCTACATCTCGCTGTAGAAGAATACTGAAGGTGGGATGTAACTGCAACAGTAGTCGAGGCAGAGCAGCACAGCTCTGTTGCTTCCATCAGTCACTAGAGTTTGCTTAGGACTAGGTTAATACTGTTACACACATCTGCGTTCGAGTGAGTTGTTCAGTAACTTGTATAACTTTTTAAGAAGTTTTGTTTAGTATGTTTATTACCTCTTTTAGAAATCAAGCCTATCTTTTCAGTTTAATACTAATCAGATTATTTGTCCTGATTTCTAGGGGAAACAGATCTATAGTGCCAGGGAGAGAAAGCGTTCATGTCCAAATGACTTGAGTGTGTTTGATTTCAGTCAAGACTGATTGAGCTGTATATGTGTCAAAAGTCTTTTCTGTAGGTTTTGTGAAGGCAAGGAGCTGTGAAGAGGAAACAAACTTCATCTGTGTCTTGAATGTGGAAGGAGTTATGGTGTAAATGGATATATTAATAGGTAGCTGATAATCTGTAAAGACCAGAACATTGCCTGAAAAATGTGTATAATACAGTGGGAAGAGCTTTAATTCATGCAAGCAAGCATTTCACATCTGATTAGAGGGTCATTTGGGCTGATTAGTCCCAGTGCTCACTGGATTATTTGGTAGTGCCTTTTACTTCTTTTGTTCTTGTTACCATAACTTGGCAAACATCTTCTCTATCATAACAGAACCTCGTCTCTCCCATTTGAATAGGAATGACATTCTCTTATTTTTCCAGGAAGTAGTTTTACACAGATTATTTCCCAATGAGCTGTGTGTATGACAAAGCCATAACTGAAAAAATTTCAGTATATTTGCTGGTGTGTTGTCTTAGGCTTATTTTATTATAGGTTGAAGAAATAGTACTCCTCACAACTTACTTGAAAGAATGAAGAAATATCTTTCAATGTCGCTTTTGAACATACCACACAATACTGATTGCAGGAAATAATTTCTTCTTGCATTCTCTCTTCATCTTTGTTTGCACCTCTATGGAAGATGAATGTCTGTCTCTTTTTTTTTACCGTCTCCTGTCTTCGTTCTGTCTTGTGAATCCATTATTAGAGGGACAATTGTATAAATGGGACATAAGCTTCAGAACTACCTGACACAGTAAGCAAGTCAGATTTTTTGGAACTGATTATGACAACTCAGGAAGTACACAGTACAGGGGAAGATGAACAAAATTGCAAGCTGACACAGTTTTTTAGTTCTTATATTTGTAAGGTGATGTAAAAGAAAAACCCTTTCTTGTACATTTTGTTAAAGTATAAAAAGATGGTTTCTTGTTTCCATCCCCTGCAGCAACTGATTAATACTTAAGCTCAGTAATAATTAGATCATACAGATAGTAATATCAGCAACCTGAGAAGTAAAATACTGAACTTTGAGCTTGTATTTTGTCTTCTGCATACTACACATCTATTCTTTTGCTGGTCTGGCATCTTGAGCAATCCTTCCCTTCAGAAAATGCGTAGTTCCATGAACACTGGAATTGAACGAGTCTGGTTTCTTTCAGGTTTGGTTCTGTTTGCTGATTGATATTGATATACAAACCTTTCCCTTCATGGGAGCAGTTTATAGATTTTCTGCTTTATTCAATTACCTATTTTCAAGAAATGGTTGAATTTCCCCATCCTTGATTGATTTGTTACATCCAATGAAGAATGATCAAGAGATTCAGACGTTTCTGAGAAGTAGAAGCAATAATATATAATCTCCGTGCATGCACACACAGATAGATGTTTGCAGTTTGAATACATATAGCTACAAAGCCCTAGAGGTTCTATTTCAGTATTTTTGGGGTTTTTTTGTGAGTTACTCCTGTATTCCGTTGGATCCTTGGTTAGATGTTCTAGTTTTCAACATGTGTCTTATGTTAACAGAAATTGTGAGAGGACTGTGAAGCTTTTCTTTTTTTTCTTGTCTTTGTAGGATAATACATTGGTGCACAGTTGAGACAATGGAGTCCATGCTGAATAAATTGAAGAGCACGGTTACAAAGGTAACGGCTGACGTCACCAGTGCAGTCATGGGAAATCCTGTTACCAGGGAGTTTGATGTTGGCCGACATATTGCCAGTGGTGGTAATGGTCTTGCTTGGAAGATATTTAATGGAACTAAAAAATCGACAAAACAGGTGGGTTGTCAAGTAAAGACCTAAGTTTATAAAGCATTAGATAATAGACTGGTACGTAGCATTTGTTAAGTGCCACTTAAAACCAAAATCCAACTTGTCAGACTAACGCTAAGGGTAGTACTATAATTAAAATGAAAGGAAGAACTCAACAACATTTAAATATAACATCCTCAGCCACATAGGTGGTAGTTGCTTTAAGCCTGCACTGCTAGAGAAAGAAGTGGCTCTGCTTCCAGAGATAGCATACAATTCAAGACCAAGCTCAAGAACTGATCTGAGTTAAATGTGATCTGACAAGAAGGGAGAAGTTTGTTTTAACAGGATCAGTTCTCCAGTTTGTTTTACCTTGCGGATTTTTTTTGGCAGCAGGCCTGGCTTTTTACAATTTAAGATAATCATGAAGTACACCATCATTTGTTCTCAGGAAAAGAGACTTCTTTTTTCTCTCAGGTGCCTTACAGAAATTGAGGGGTTAGAAATAGTAAGTCATGAGATGCAGTAACGGGAAGGCACAAGAGAGAGGAGGAGGTTGTGGAGGAAGTGAGTTGTGCCTTCCCAGTGCTGCTTTCACATCAGTATTGCTCCTTTTCAGTTTTCTTAAAGTATTAGGGATTAGAGCACTCGTATATAAACTTCTGACTTGCTTGAAGTCACATATGTAAATGAAAGTGACTTTGGAAGAAGGTTTGCCAGAAACAGAGTTCAAGAACTGTTACTGTAGAAAATGACTTGGTACTTTCTTCAAACTTGGTGAGTAAATAGAATTTACAGTGAGTAAATAGGAGTGTTAATAAGTTATGGCCTTAAGTTAAACTTGATGCTGAAGTGGTAAGAAGTCATTTAGGCAATGAATCAGTTTGTTACAGATGTACCAAAATGGACACAAAGGAATAACTTTGGAAAACATAGAATTTGTTAGATGGTGGGAAAATAGACTATAGCAAATAGAGAAGAAATAGACTATGCAGAATAAATGTTCTGTGGAGAATGTGTGGTGCTATTGTGACAGAATCTGAGCCATGTTAAGTATGTAGTTTTGCCATATTCTCAAGCATCTGTCTAGCTGTTGCCAAACTCTATACATTCAATTTACCAATGTAACGTTTGTTTTCACTCGTTTGGCTTTTTTTGTCTTATTCAACTGTACAAAGAAGTGGTAACATTGAAGGTATGGTAGTTTTGATAGGTTTTATACAATCCCTGTGCCCAGTAAGCTTTTGACCTGTAGCAGGTGTAGCTTTAAGGTCTGGATGGTTATAGCAGGTTTCTTTCACTGCCTAATTGACAGAGCGTGTGTAACTTGGTTCCTGTCCTTCATGTTCTTCAAGCTCTGAATTCTGACCAACATTTTGCAGATTTAGTTCAGAGGTTACCCCATGTGATCCTGCAGTATCTCTGCAAACCCTGACTAACATCTGTACATTTGTATGCCATCATTAGTCATTAAAAATACAGCAGCAGTTGTACTGCAGGGAATTTTAGGTGGCTGGTAATTTGACATGCAATCTCCATTCATTATTAATATTACCAGTTAGGTAACATCAGGTCAACGTGCAGTTTGCCATTGCAACATGAAACTGTGCAGCAATACAAACAGTTTATGTTGTGTTGCATTGCAATATATCTATTCTTTAATGTTATTTTTTATTTCTTTTGTGTGTACCTTTTGAATGTTGGCTGGGCATTGTGGAAGTGACAGGCTATCATTTTCCAAGTGGTAGCAGTGACTTCTGTGAAGTGATGCACATATTTGCTGTATTGCAAATGTGTATATCTAATTGGAAACTACAAGTAATTACCTCTGTTAACCTGTATTGTAATCAGACAGGAAGGATTTAAGGGCTTAATTGCTGTGTTGTTGTCACTTTACAACAGCTTAAGTAATAATTTAAGTCAATGTAGCCAGATAAAATAGCTAAATCTGGAGTTTTAGCATTACAGCAGTAGAGATGATCAGAAATCTTTGTTCTCGGGACAAATGGAAGTCAGCAGTCTTGCAGAAGTTGAAGTTAAGATTTCAAATATGGATTAATTTAGTGCCTGGTTTAAGTCAGTGAACAGTTACAAATACTCTTTCTCTGGTGGCAGTAGATATGTTTGATTTTTTTACCTCTTTTCAGATTTCCACCTGGTTCCTGCCTTGCTAGTTTTCCTGGATTTCTGAATGTTTATGCTTTGTTGTTTGTGGTGTTTCTTCTTAATTACTTTGTGGGTGACTGAATAACAACCTAACAGAAAGTGAGGAAACTTACCTGTGTGCATGTGTTTTTCTGTGTCTATTCGATAGCTGAATTGCTGCTGTTTGCTTGAAAGATTTATGAGTCTTTTTGGCTGCACGTGTATACATGAAGTAACATGTTGCTAATTCTACTGTATGTATTTCTGCTTATCTTGGATTTGTTAACTTAGTCTTCATGCACTGAAATACTTTTTTTTTTCTGGCATCATATGGCACTTGTCCTTTCTTCTGCTTAGAAAGTGATCATAAATAAATAGAGTAAGGCCACTTGTTCTTATTGGCAGCTCAGTCATAAAAACTAGCAGAATTAAGATGATGGTTTGTACTTCAAGAGTACTGTAGTTGTGTTGAACTTTTATTGTGGTAGTACTAATATATTGGTGATAGGTAAGTTTCAGTTGTTTTGGCTGCGCGTACAGTAGCTTTGAAATGAAAGTTTCCTACTATTCAAACATAAAGACTAATTCATTTAAAAACTGAAATAGTCATACTGTGTATCTTAGGACTGAAACAAACTGATGGGAGAGAAGGTTTATAAAAAAATATTGGCAAGCTTCTAAAAATAAATCCATCAAAAGCTGGAGGAAAATCTCACTGGAATGCTTTCCAGTATTTTAGTTCAGAGAATATTTTGCTTTGCACAGTGGGAGGCTTTGGTAAAACATCACGTGTTTGCATATGGGTAAAATAGAGGGGAAAAAAAAAAGAAAGGGAAAATAAAAAATAAAGATTCTAAAATCAAGCACTCTGACTGCTACCTTAACATTTCCTTTGCTTTTATGTTCTTGAGTTAGTCTTTAACGTGATGACACGTAATCTTTTTCCACGAGAGCAGTACATCATTCAGTTCACAGGTTAGATGGTGAACTGTAATTATTAAATATTTCATGGGGATTCTCTTTTTTTCCTTGTTCTGTGTTTAGTCTCTGGCATTACTCCACGCTGTTGAAAATGTCATTGAAAATAGAAGGATTTGAGTTTCTGTAGCCTTCATCACTATATTGCTTGAATGTTTTACAGGTATTGTTAACATGCTTTCTGAGTATGCACTGGGATGAATAGGAAGAGGTATTGCTTATTCCATTATTACATTTCCACAGTTTTTAGAGTCTTTAATTTACAAATATGATCTAGTTGTGTTTGCATCTTTTTCAGCACATGATTCCAGTGCTTTTCTGAGTTCTTGCCTTCCTCTTGGGGCACTCTTGGGAGCAGGAGAGAAAGCATGACGTGTCTTGGTTGCCTGGTTAACTTTTTCTGGTTAGGGAGAATATTTCTTCCTTTTCTCTCTTCCCACCCCTCCCCCCCCCTTTCTTTTTTTTTTTTTTTTTCTTTCTCTTTGGTTTATAAGGTACATAAATAATGACACTTATTTTAATCTGTCAGTGTTTATTTCAAACTGGTGCGTTTCTATAAGGAATGCAGGATTGCAAATGGGCTTGGAGGATGTGGTGGGTTGACTCTTACCAGCAACGAAGCATCCACACAGCTACTCACTCACTTCCTCACACCCAGAAGTGTTGGAGCAGAAAATAGGAGGAAGAAAAGCAAGAAAGCTCAAAGGTCAAGATCTGGACAGTTTAGGAAGTGAAGGAAGGGGTGGAAAAACCAAGCAAAGCAAAGGAAATTGCTCACCACATCGCACAGTCAGCCTAATGCTTCAAGCTAGTGTTCAAAAAACCACCTTGGAAGCAAAAAAACCCCACCCTTCTTCTAAGTTTTTATCACTGAGCATGATGTTATATGATATGGAATAGCCTTTTGGACAGTTCAGGTTGGCTGTCCTGGCCATGTCCCACCTCAATCTTCTGCCTACCCACGGCCTATTCAGTGTAGGGGCCAAGCAGGGAAAAAGAGAAAGCCTTGAGCCTGTAGAAGGAATGTTCAGTAACAGCTAAAACATTAGTGTGTTATCAGCATTGTTTTAACCACAAATCTAAAACACAGCAACATATGGGATGCTATGAAGAAAGTTAAGTCCATCTCAGCCAGGCCCAGTACAAAGGAAAACTTTCCAAATAAGGTGGGAAAAGGAAATTGTGGTATTTGGTGATTAAAACAAGCAAGGATAAAAAACCTTGTAAACAAAAGGGGGGGGGGAGGGTGTATATTAGTGAATACCAGGTCTTTGGGTCAATGGTCAACAGGATTCCCCTGAAATATGGAAACACTATCAAAGAGAACTAATTTACATTTTTCTGTTCGGTGTCTTAAAGTGGTTTAGATGAATTAATATGATTATAGCCTGGTTAAACCATGTCCAGTGTCTTGCCTGTTGTTGACAGTGCTTACTCCTGCTTACACAGGAGACGTTTAATTCCTTGGCAAAGGCCTTGTAGAACTTAAATACTGGTTTTTTTCAACGATTCACGTTAAAATTGCTAAATTCTTGTCAGTAACAACAGATGTTTACTCGAAGACCTTCATCCTAGCAAATACTTACGCAGTACACATCATAACATGCATCTGTCTCAATGTCATCACTGAGCTCTACTTAACACCACCTTGAAGTAAAGCCCTTGGCTTAAACATGTAGGAACTGAGACAGAAGGTGCAGGTTATCTCATGTTTGTCAACAGAACTGAGATTGAAACTTGGATCTCTCAAGTGGCCGGTCTAGTCCCCTACATACTTGTTCATACTTCCTCACCCAGGCAGTAGCATTACCAGTATACTATGTTGAGACAAGAGCATGCTCAGCAAGGTGTGTCTAATTCCTATCACTAAGGAATGAAAATCTGTGTTATTAAAGATAAAGGTTGCTTTGTCTCTGCTTTTTCACTTTCTTTGTGGAGAGCAGTCACGTTTTTTTAATATATTTTAGCCTTTTTATGTTAATTTTTATATCACAAAGTTGGAATTATGACACAAGTGAAGTAGTCATCTGCAGGAGGAAGCTACTCTTCTGTCAACCTCTGACATGAAGAAAACAAAAGTCGAAGCTCCCTGTGAGTTTTCTGTGGAAAGAAGTGGAGAGTATGTAAGCTTTTGCAGGCTTTCATCCCAGTTAAGTTGTCGTGAAAGTAATTACAGGAAATAGGATCCCTGTCATTTACAGTCAGTAGCCTTCCTTTTTGGGCTTGAATATTAGTTCTTGTAAAACAGAAAAGACTAAATAGAAATGATGTGCTCGTAGTCAAACTTTGACACGGTTAGTGGATTCACACAGGATAAAACCATAAATACTTTAAAACGTTTCCAAGTGTACGGTATGGTTTCGGTCACTTTTGTGCACTGAGAGGATGTTCTGTGGCCTGTGACTCAGCTACCTCTTCATTCTTCTGCCTGGTAGTATCTGGTAACTTAGGAGGGTTAAGATATTATATTGTGGATACGGAATTCTGCATTGAAAAAATCAGTAGCGATTATAGAATTAAATTTAAGAATGGGATATTTTGAATTATTAATATCAGAAAACGTTTACCATTTTAGCACCCCTGAGCAGACAGAGATGGCTATATGCTTTCTTATAGCAGACGTGTTACATGAAAATGAAGGTACTGAAAGTGAGTTGTCACACAACTCAAATTATTTTGAGGCTTGACACTCCATTGTAACTAAGTCTACAAAATCAATGTGATAGCAATCACTTGCATACCTAGACTACTACAATTTCATATACATGTGAGCTAATTTGGATATGTAAAAGTTCTAACTTCAAACTAACCAATCAGGATTGCAGCAAGCACCAATGGAACTTATTTAGAGCCATCATGAAATATTCAAACTATAGCTGATGTCCCATACTACCTGATTTAAATATTCACTTTCTGAATCATTTGACTTGACATTAAGCAGAAGTGCTTTCAGGAGTGCTGTATTAGTGCAGAATTTTGTTACTGGCTACGTACTGCTCAATACTTTTGACACTTTGTACTGGAAAACGTATATTTTTAAAATGGTGGGTATAGTGCATGTCTTCCATCCTCTGTCTTTGGTTCCTCCCTGTCTTGTGTCACTGTTAATGTTTGATCCATTAAGCTTAAGAGTAAGAGCAGGCAGCTGGTGTGGATAGAAGCAGGAAAAGTGTACTTAGTTGAGGTAGTGATAGGTGTTCACCTGCTAATGACTTAATGAAACAGAGACCAGCTAAAAAATATAAATCAATTTTTTGTGTATTGGACTGAATTTCATTTTTTTATATAGCCTATTTCTAGAAGTCTTTTTTTTTTTTAAATCAATAATGTAACTGTTCCTGTGAGATTTTAATTAGAATAATGGTTATAAAATGTGCAGTGCAAGAGCGTAGACTTTCTCTTGGGATTGAAAGCTGTATTTCCATCTTATTTTCTTCTGGTTTCTAACCTTTATTATTATTCATAATGCTGTTGTAGGAGTATAAGAAAGTCTCTGTTTAATGATGAAGTTAATTCCTTTTTTCTTCAATTGGTTTATTTCTTTTTAATGGCTTCCAAGATGGTAATGTAATCTAATTTTTTATTTCACATCCACCTCTGTAATTTCAAAATTTCATATAAACCTCTTCATTTTCTCCCACTCCATTTACAGAGATGAGGTTGGTTGGAAGAACTGTTTTCTCTGGTTTTAACATCTACTGCCTTTCTAGGGCTTGTTTTTACAGCTGTGCAAGCATTAAAAAATTCTTAATTTTTTATCATGTGAATAGTCTGACCAGGTTAATTGATTACTTTGACTATAAATTATCTTTCCCAAACGTCTAGTTTAATATAGATCATACTGATTCGGAGCAGAATGTTGAGACAGGGTCTGATTTAATAAAGCACCACTTCATGTATTTAGTGACAGATGAATGCATGTACGTGCAGAATATTTGAATTGTTCATAGTTGATGTAAATACTTTAATCTACTTAAAATAAAGCTGATTTCTGTCCTGTGGGTCATACAAAAGGTGTAGGTATTCACCTGTGTGATTATGACTGGGACAAAGGAAGGACACTATTTATATATACCTATACATTGAAATACTTGCTGCATTGGTGGGACTGTAATGTTGATTATAAAAGACTTGTGTATGTGTGTAAGTAGTTGTGTGTAGGCTTGTTTTTTGGCATTGCTATATACTGAGTGAAACGTGTTGCTTATTTCTAGGAAGTGGCTGTTTTTGTCTTTGATAAGAAGCTAATAGACAAGTATCAGAAATTTGAAAAGGATCAGATTATTGAGTCTTTAAAACGAGGTGTTCAACAGCTAACCAGACTTCGACACCCTCGACTACTTACTGTTCAACATCCACTGGAAGAATCCAGGTAAGCTGTAGTAAAGTTGAGAACAGACTTTCTTAATCGTTGTTTTGTTATTGAACATAAAATATCTGGAATGTTCAACACATATATCTGTACCTATTCATGTGAGAATGGTGTTCACCCCACCCTCGCATTTTTTTTTTCCCCTCAAGACATAGGATACATTTTTGGTGTGAATCTAATTCATAATCTATTGTAAGGTCTTAGTCCAGTTGCAGCTATAAGGCTACACATGACCCTTACAGCATGAAAATTTGGTAGTTCATTTAATTTCACTTTTAAAGAACTTGAAAATTATTTTCTTTCAAAAGGTTGTTCATACATCAATTGTATTTATGAGGTGTATTTACTTAGCACAGGTGAATTTGGAGATATTTTGGTAAATTGTATGTGTTGTGGCCACCTAAAACATCCTCAGATGCCAATTGAGGGAGACAAAATTCAGTGTGTTTTTGTAGTGCTTCATTGATTTATTTAAAGTTGGTCACTAGGCATAATAATGGGTTAGATTTATCATTCAAGTCTAGTGATAACAGCACACTAAAATCTAACTAATAAAATGAAGGTTTCATGTTAAAGTAGAAAGCTGATCGTGATGCTACTGAGGAACATCGTGAAGGTTTTAGAGGTTTTTTTTTTCCAAATAGTTTTTCTAAGTGGTAGCCTAATAGATTCATGTACATTACCTCTCAAACTTCTAAAATTTTGATTCTGTCTGTTAACCTGCTTGTAGTTCAAATGTACTTGCTTCTAGAGCTAAGACTACTGTAGGAAGGCTGCTTCTTTGCAGTGCCTACTTTGGGAAAGATCCCTTGAATTAAATGACTCTTGCATATTCATATATGTTTTTCCTCCAGCGTTAACCACATTTCACATTAACAAGGCTTCAAAACTGTCATTGTTCTTCTGGTTCAGTGTGCTCCTCACAGAAGCCTAAGGGAGATTAATTAGGTAATTGAAGATAGCTCTCGGTACTCTCACGCTGTAAATAAACTATTGCATGCTAAATAGCCTAGGTCATCTCAGTCACAGTGTATGCAAGTGAATCCCAGCATATACCCCAGGCTTCTTCCTAAAATTGTCACACTATTTCAATTGACTCAGCAATTGCATCTGTAATTAATTTTTTCCCGTTTACCTCAGAAGAAAAAGCTGAGATTGATGCCTTGGAAAACTTTAAGAAAACTTTGGTGTTCTTCTTGTGAAGAATTTAAGCCTTTTGGGTAAAATTAAGAGTGTTGTTACATCAGAGTTCTCACTTGTGAGTTTTTAGTCATGCCCCGTTCTTGCTGCAATTGTTCTTCTTCCCATAATTAGCATGCTCAGATGCTGGCAGAAACACCAGTAGCATAAAACCTGTCCAGTTGCTTGCTGTGCCAGAAACTGATGTAATGGGCTTTGGAAGGGACTCACAAAAGACAAGTTTGCTTAGAATATTTGTGCGTGTAGAATTATAGAGTGGTAGAGGTTAGAAGGGACCTCTGGAGATCATTGTCCAACCCTCATGCCAAGGGAGGGTCACCTAGAGCAGGTTGCACAGGAACATATCCAGGCAGGTTTTGAAAGTCTCCGGAGAAGGAGACTCCAGAACTTTTCTGGGCAGCCTGTTCCAGGTCTCTGTCACCCTCACAGGAAAGAAGTTTTTCCTTATGTTGAGGTAGAACTTCCTGTGTTCCAGTTTGTGTCCTTTTCTCCTTGTCCCATCACAGGGCACCACTAAAAGGAGACTGTCCCCTTCTGCTTGGCACCCACCCTTCAGATATTTGTAAACATTAATAAGATCCCCTCTCAGTCTTCTCCAGACTAAACAGCCCCAGGTCTC
>WTSP01021461.1:0-25380 GCA_025331215.1 Actenoides lindsayi | reverse complement strand
CAGTGTTGGCTGTTTTTTGGCCTTGCAGGCCTTAGCATAACTACTTCTAGCTAACAACTATTTCTGTCCTACTCTTATCAATCCCTACAGACATCCTAATGGGAAGGTGGAACATTCTGTATAGCATCAAAAAATCTGTGAATTCATCATACCACTTTTGATTGTGGTATTTATTCTAGGAGACACGCAGAGAAGCAAGCCAATATAGCTTTTTAATAAATTATTATTGAGAAAATAGTACACTAGTCACTTTTTAATCTTCAAAGAGTTCTGTCTGATCAAGGATACTGTGAATTGGCTGATTTGTTTACCTGGTTCAGTTTCTCTGCTTAGCATGAATACAAAGCTGCTTTGAGTGTTTTGAGAAACACTTCAGCATAATTACTATGCACATCATTGATCTGCTAGCCTCCTGGAGTTTCTTGTATTTTACTGGTTTTCCTGTATGTAGTACTAAAATGACAGATATGTTTTTGACACTGAAATTTTGGGGTTTATCCTGAAATACATTAATAATAAAAAATAAATCAAAATGATTGATGTGTTCCTATAGCTATCTGTATAGCTGTTTTTTTAACAAGTAAAATCTTCCTGTAACATATGAAGAAAAATTCTTAAAACTTTTCTATATTATGCTACATTTTCCCTTTTGTCTGCAGCCAGAGATTTTTACCCCCTTGTTATTTGCACATCCTTCTGGTAGTTTTGCAAGTTTACTTCTCTTATCTATGTTGAAACTAGAAATAAGTTCAAATTAGTTACTTTTTGTTGGCATTGCTGAAGCCATTGTTTGTCTTACTACTGTGCTCTAAGGAAGGTGAGATGTTCAGCTAGGCAAAGTTTTTTACAAATCAGTGGTCATCAGGAGTCTCTGTGAAAAAGAAAGGAAGAAAATTATTCTTACAGAACAGGAATGAGTAAGTCAAGCATCATGTGGGACATGTCTCCTATGAGAAATTCCTCAGAGTTCAGTTGTTTCAGATATGCACAAGTAAGTAGTATCTTGGCTATGGATAACAATCCAGGATCTGAGCTGAGTTTGTGAAGACTGTAGTCCACATTTACCTATCTTACCCATCTTTTGTTCTGTGAACACATGAGACTTTTAAATAATAAAAGTTTGGAAGACTGGAGAGAGAGGCAAAAGTGTTAATTCATATGTATTAAGAGGAGATTTCCAAGAATGAATAGCAGTAACAGAAGAGCTGTCCACCCCAAAAGATGAAGTCATTTTCTTTGGAGTTAGGGTACTCCTACAATATCACTTTTGAGTCTGAGAGTAGATTTCCTTTTTGAACAGTAAGTATATACATACCCTGATGGTGGAAGAGGAAGAGCCACATTTTCACCCATTTTTAGCAGACTTCACCAAACTTGATATTCATAGCTTAATCATCCAGGATTAAACAACCTGTTCAATCAGGTAACTCCTCCTGAAGGTAATAGTGAGTTACCATCCAACAAAACCTGATATTATAGTGAAGACACTGTTTCCAAAAAAAGATTTGTTCCAAGATGTTACTCAAGTATTCCAAAAGCTATTCTTCCCAACAGAAAAAAATTGTGCTGGTGTTTTACCTATTAGAATATTAACAATCCTGTCAGATCAACATTATCTATCATAATATTAACAATGCTGTCACCACTACAGGTCATTCATAACATGGAAGAAAGAAGGTGGAAAATAGTGGATGAACTCATAGAAGTGTTCTGATGTAAACAGAATGAGAGAAAATTGGTGAGATAACTCAGATGACTGGAGTATTAGTTAAAATTTCATAAGCAGGATGGGCACAGGTAAGAAGAGGTGCTGTTTCCTTATAGACTTAAGGTATTCATATCAGAAATGGTCCCCAAAATTGAGCAGTTGTTATCTTCTTTAGGATCCTTTATATACTTCAAATTTTGAATGTAAATTTACTTTACATAGCCCTGGACCACTTTCTCTGATATTTAGACACCACAATAAAGTAGTGCAAATTACAGTCTTAAAGGTATTTGCATTGCATGTAAACATCATCTTTTTTTCTTCAAACTAATTTTCTTTAGCCTTTTTTTAAGATGTTGTAAAATAGGTATTCATGAATTTAGAAAAAAAGCAATAATTAAAGCTAAAGAGAGTGTATAAACAGCTTGGTCTCCATGCTACTGAGTGAAGAAAGGTGCAAGAACAATAGCCCATGTCTCTGCTAATCTGTGCTTTATATTAAAGCATTGCATGGAATTTTACTTTTTTTCTTTTCTTGGAAATCTTCAGTTTCTCTGTTATTTTTACTTCCACAACAACTCTGCCATTTCTTAAATGTATTATTTTGTTTTCAGAGACAATGGTCCAAATGTCTTAGAAGATCCTGAAGATTTGTCACATTCCACAATGAAAATGAAGAGGAAATCCTCGATAATATTAAGTGGTAATGTTTGGTAAATGGTATTATCAGGTTTGTTTATTTTTTAATATAAATTAGACATGAAAATAAGGAAATTATTATATCTGTTCAAAGTGGTGTCAGGGTGTAAGATCAAATGAATGTGCAGAGAGTAAATAGACTCAGATACCAAAACTCTTAACTCACAGAAGTATGCAGTTTTATGAATTGCTTGACTTCCTGAAAGAGCAATGACATGGTTCAGCAAGAAAATTGGGTGGATGGGCATAGTAGTTTGTGCCATGCAGGATACCAGGCCCTGTGGAGTCCCTAGGATGTCTCTTGATTCTCTCTCTCCACTGTGGACACTGTGGTTTATGGGACTGGGTAGAGAATATCCAGTTTCTGCCTGATCTGTTCAAATTAATTTGGATCCAAGTAGCTGGCTTTTGTTGCTTTTGCTGGAAGTCAAATTCTGTCCCTCTGAGGTTCTCCTCAGCATCACAACTTTCACAGTGATTGATTGATTGATTGATTGACAGATTTTTATGCTGAATGAGCTCCTTTAGTATAGTACAAAGAACATATCTTCCAGTAATATCCTGAAAGATGTTTCTTAGGATGAAACTAAATATAGTCATGGAAAAAGAAACACATTCACCTAAGTGTCTCTAAGACATAGAGAAATATATATATATAAAAAATATTACCTGACAATGGGGCTCAGGTCTAACCTAGCAGAAGACGACACAATATTTTATTCATTACTATATTGAAGAAATTCAAGAAAAGAGAACATATGTCTTCCAGGTTTTGTAAGACAGAGAAGAAAATCAGTTATATTTATTTTTTCAGTACTATGACATACTTAGAATGAATTATCTAGTATTGAACTATGCAGGCAAAGACACAGGAGATATCATCTCCCTAATTTGTTTCATTTCACTCCTGTGACAAAACTAATTTAACTTGACTCTGTGAGAGAACCAGTACACAGCTTGGCTAAGTATTAAGTCTTTTCTGTAAGAGTTCACACAGACAAAGCCTTGTTGTTGTCTGACCATAAATAATGGATAGAAATTTTTCATTAAAAAATAGCCACCCCATTTATTTTGTATCCTATTTGAATGTTTCTAACTTTTAATACTCTGTGCACTAATCCATCAATACCCTTTGTTTGAATAGTCAATTATTATTATTTATCAGTCTGCTATCTATATTCACATAATACATGTGTATTTATATGGACACATTTAATATATTTTGATCATGATAATGCACTTACCCACCTGCTGATCTAAGGTCCTGTCTAACACTGGTAACTAGCTCTTCTGTGGCTAATGTTTGCAAGTTGTGAGATTTCTGTTGTCTTTGGAAGATGGTTCTGTGTACTGGCAGCATTTACATTACTTCTTTTGTTTCAGAACTTCTGAACTCCAATATGCAGTAGCCTTACCCTTAATATATACAAACCAGAGCAAAACACAGTGCTGCCTTAAATTATGGTGTCATTAAGATGCTAATTAAACATATTAACAAATGACTCTTGATCATACTTGTTTTTCTGTACAGATCCTAGGAAAATTCCGAATGGAAGGGACCTCATGTTCAAGGACAGGTCATCTGTGAGGTCAAACAAAGTTATTCAGGTCTTCTACCAGTCTGGACACTTCTATTGAAAATACTCTCCTGACTACCTCCACTTACAAGGCTTTGGTTCGCATTGTATATCACGCTTAGAATTCATTATTTGGACTCCTTTGAAATTAAATTAAACCAGAATGTATCTTCTGAAAGGGTATCTGAAAGGAGAGAAGCTCCTTCTTCAGGGATATCTGATCAAGGACATTTTCACTGAAAAAAAAAAGGGGGGATGATAAGTGAAGGAGGAAGCCACAAACAAGAATATTAAATATCACAAATCTGACCAACAAATGATAAAGGAGGCAGTGAGGAGAACCAAACCTGGTAAGTCTCATTATACTTAAGTAAGCCTATCTGATCAAGGACCTTATAAATAAGGATTATAAGAAAGGGCAAAGACAACAAAAAAAGCAAGCAAACAGAAAAAAACACTGTGCAGAAGCACTGACAAAACAAACATGGAGACAATGACAAGAAACAAACCTCACCACTCACAGTAATTGATAGGCTATCAAGAAACTACAAGTTTCACTTCTAGGAAGATCAACTTGGACATTGCAGCTAGTGAGATTGTAAGCCAGAGGTGATCCTGGACACCCAGTTTGAGGGAATGAGGAAATCAGCAATGCTGTATAAACCCATGTGTGATGTGCAGGGATAGAGAGAGCAGGGAGGAACAAAGAGTATTAGATGGAAACTGGTATAAAAAGGGGTGGTCACATATAAGACATTCTTCTAGCTGAGCCCTGCATCTGATCACTGCAATCTGACCTATCTTCTAATTAATTTCCTCAACAGTGTGTCTGTGTAATCTCACTCTCTATCCCATGTCTGCAAGGGCTGCAAGGACTAAACGTCAGCTACTGGTGGGATTGTGTGAGTGGATTGAGTACTAGCTAATGGATACAGACAAGGGATGTGATACAAAACTGGAAGGAGTGGTTGACACGCCAGAAGGCTGTGCTGCTATTTGGGGAGATCTGTATACACTGGAGAGCTGGGCAAAGGAGAACCTAATGAAGGTCAACAAGTGTAGACTCCTACACCTGTGGAGGAGTATACCATGCATCAGTACAAGTTAGGGGTTGACCTGCTGGAAATCAGCTCCACAGAGAAAGACCTGGGAGTCATGGTGGAAAATAGGTTATTCATGTGACAGCAATGTGCCCTTGTGGCCAAGAAGGCCAATGGTATCCTGGGGTGCATAAAGAAGAGTGTGGCCAGCAAGTCCAGAGAGGTTCTCCTCCCTCTCTACTCTGACCTAGTGAGACCACATCTGGAATATTGTGTCCAGTTCTGGTCTGAGACAGGGAAATACTAAAGAGAGTCCAATGGAGAGCTACGAGGATGATTAAGGGACTTGAACATCTTTCTTATAAGGAAAGGCTGAGAGACTTGAGGCTGTTTAGTCTGGAGAAGACTGAGAGGGGATCTTATTAAAGTTTCTAAATATCTGAAGGGTGGCTGTTAAGTAGAAGGAGCCGGTTTCTTTTCAGTGGTGCCCTGTGATAGGACAAGGGACAATGGTCACAAACTGGAACCCAGGAAGTTCTACTACCACACGAGAAAAACTTCACTGTGAGGATGACATAGAACTGGAACAAGCTGCCCAGAGAGGCTGTGGAGTCTCCTTCTCCAGAGATTTTCAAAACCCACCTGGATATGTTCCTGTGTGGCTTGTCCTACGTGATCCTGCTCTGGCAGGGGGGGTGGACTCAATGATCTCTCGAGATCCCTTCCAACCTCTACTATTCTATGATTCTATGATGTAGATGCCCCTGGTCTGTGGTATCAGCCAGTGAAGCAAGTAGGGGTCTTTGCCACTAGTCACTGTGGCAAGAGCAGTGTATTTCCTGAAAACCATCTACTCTGGGGGACAAGGGTGAGTGAAGCTACAGCTGTAGCAGGGGCATGGGTCACAGCTGGCTGTTTCAGGGGTGTCTATATCTTGTCCAGATCTGGAGTTTATGTGCTGCAAATATGGCTGGCTGCGTTTAGGTTTTATGAGTTCTATATATAGATGTTGCTGATGGTAGTGCCTTGACTGTGGCAGACCTTGTCTCTAAGACACATACTCAGCTTCACTACTAGTTGAACATGCAAACTGGAAAGCAACTGCTGTCCCTCAGCCTGAGCAAAATCCCCAGTCCTCAGGGTACTAGATCAGGCTCCAGTGGCCAGGCACAAGGAGTCCTGGGCCAGAGCTTCTGGGGGAGGCAGCCCAACTCTTAATGTCACTTAATACATTTAATATTTTCCAGCTGCTAATTGGTGTTTGAAACAACATGAGAGCTAGGCTGAAATGAATCTGATAACATGAGTATATCATGAACATCAGGTCCTTAAAATGAAGGTATCTCCTCACAGGTCTGCTCCCATTGAACGGCATACTTGTTAGTGTTAAAATAGCCTTAAGTGTATAGCTTTTTCAATTACATATACCTTAATATCTGAGTCATATAAAGAATTATAGGATCATTTAGGTTGAAAAAACTTTTAAGATCATTAAGATCCTGGGGATGTTTGCATGGCACTGAGCCTGCTGGCAGCAGATGGAGTGGAAATCTCCACAAGGGCAAAAAGAATTCTTGGCCAGGAGCTGGTGAGGCTCATCGAGAGGGCTTGAAACTGGGTGCAAAGGGGTGAAAGGTTAAAACCAGGCCCACTGGCAATGAGCCTGGGGGCGGCATGGTAGTGTTAGGGGTGAAACCAATACCCCACCTCTAAGTGTATTTATACCAATGCATACAGCATGGGCAACAAACAGGAGGAGCTGGAAGCCATTGTACAGTAGGACAGCAATGACATAGTTGCTCTCACAGTAACATGGTGGGATGACTCTCATAACTGCAGTGCTGTAATGGGTGGCTATAAGCTCTTCAGAAGGGATAGGCAGGGAAGGAGATGTGGTGGGGTGGCTCTATAGAGCTTGATGATAGTGATGATTAGATCAAGTGTTTATTGGTAAGGAGGAGGGTGAAGGTAAATAAAGCAGATATCCTGTTGGGTGTCTGCTATGGACCACCCAATCAGGATGAGGAGGAAGATGAAGCATTCTGCAAGTGGCTGGCAGAGGTCTCACAATTGCTACCTCTTATTCTGGTGGGGGACTTCAGCCTACCAGTCTTCTGCTGGAAATATAACATAGCAGAGAGGAGACAGGCTAGGAGGTTCTTTGAGTGTACAGAAGAGATCTTCCTGACACAGCTGGTAAGTGAGCCTACCAGGGGAGATGCCTCACTAGATCTGCTGTTCACAAACAGGGAAGGACTGGTGGGAGACGCAGCCAGAGGCCGTCTTGCACTTTGCTACCACAAAATGGTTATAATGGTTATGTTCTCAATCCTTAGTGAAGTAAGGCCAGGGGCGGGTGTGTGTGTGTGTGTGTGTGTGTCAGCAAAACCTCCACCATGGACTTCTGGAGAGCAGACTTAGGCCTGTTCAGGACACTGTTTGAGAGAGTGCTCTGGGAATGGTCCTGAAGGGCAGAGGTGTCCAGGAAAGCTGGACAATATTCAAGAAGGAAATCTTAAAAGCTCAGGAGCAGCTGTCCCCATGTGTCATAAGGTGAAATGGCATGGAAGAGACCAGCCTGGATGAGCAGTGAGATTTTTCTGGGACCCAGGAAAAAAAAAGAGTTTATCTCCTTTGGAAGAAGGGGCAGGCACCTCAGGATGAGTGCAGGGATCTCGTTGGGTCATACAAAGAAACAGAAAGGCAAAAGTTCTGCTGGAGCTCAGTCCAGTCACTGTCATAAGGGACAACAAAAAAGATTTTACAAATACTTTAACAATAAAAAGAGAGCCAGGGAGGATCTCCATCCTTTATTGGATGCAGGGGGGAACATTACAACCAAGGATGTGGAAAAGGCTAAGATACTTAATGCAACCTTTGCCTCCATCTTTATTAGTCACACCAGCTACCCCCAGGGTATTCAGCCTCCTGAGCTGGAAGATAAGGAGGGAGAGCAGAACAACACCCCCCTAATCCATGAGGAAGCAATTCATGACCTGCTACAGCACCTGGACATTCAGAAGTCCATGGGGCTTGATGAGGTCCACCTGAGAGTATTGAGGGAGCTGGCAGCGGAGCTTGTCAAGTCTCTCTCCATCATTTATCAACAGTCTTGGCTAACAGGGGAGGTCCCAGATGACTGGAGGCTTGTCATTGTGACACTCATCTACAGGGAGGGCTGGAAGGAGGATCCAGGGAACTACAGGGATGTCAGCCTGACCTCAATATCCAGAAAACTCATGGAGAGCTTCATCTTGAGTGATCTCACTGGCCAGTGCAGGATCAGGCCCAGCCAGCATAGGTTCAAGAAAAGCAGATCCTGCTTGACCAACCTGATCTAATTCTATGACCAGATGACCCACCTAGTGGAAGAGGGGAAAGGCTGTGGGTGTTGTCTGCCTGGACTTTAGTAAAGCCTTTGACACCATCTCCCACAGAATTCTCCTAGAGAAGCTGGTGGCTCATGGCATAGATAAGTGAACTCTTCACTGGGTTAAAAGCTGGCTGGCCAGGTGAGCCCATAGAGTTGTGGTGAACAGAGTTAGATCCAGTTGGTGATTGGTCACCAGTAGTGTCCCTCAGGGCTCAGTTTTGGGGCCAGTCTTGTTCAATATCTTTATCAATGATCTGGATGAGATGATTGAGTGCACCCTCAGCAAGTTTGCAGAGAACACCAAACTGGGTGAGAGTGATGATCTGATTGAGGGTAGGAAGGCTCTGAAGAAGGATCTGGACAGGATGGAGAGATGAGCTGAGACCAATTTTATGAGGTTTAACAAGGTCAAGTCCCAGGTCCTGTGTTTAGGTCACAACAATCCCAGGCAACACTGCAGGCTTGGGGAAGAGTGGATGGAAATCTGCCTGGTGGAAAAGGACCTGGGGGTGTTGGTTGACACCTGTCTGAATATGATCCAGCAGTGTGCCCAGGTGGCCAAGAAGGCCAACAGCATCCTGGTTTGTATTAGAGATAGCCTGGCCAGCAGGAGAAGGGAAGTGATTGTGCCCCTGTGCTCAACACTGGTGAGGCCACACCTTGAGTACTGTATTCAGTTCTGGGCCCTTCAGGAGAAAAAAGAAAGGCATTGAGTTGCTGGAGTGAGTGCAGACAAGGGCAACCAAAATGGTAAAGGGTGTGGAAAACAAGTCCTGTGAGGAGAGGCTGAGGGAATTGGGATTATTTAGTTTTGAGTAAAGGAGGCTGAGGGGAGAACTTATTGCCCTAAGCTACCCTCTCCCAGAGTGAAGCCATTACCCTTCATCCTGTCACTGTAAACACTTTTTTCCTTGCCAGCTTTCTTGAAGGCCACCTTCAGATACTGGAGGCCACAATAAAGTCTTCCCAGAGCCTTCTCTTCCCCAGTCTGAACAACCTCAACTTCCTCAACATGTCTTCATGGGAGAGGTGCTCCAGTCCTCTGATCATTTTTGTGGCCCCCCTCTGGACCTACTCCAACAGCTCCATGTCCTTCTTCTAGACTGACAAAACAAATTGAAGATACTATGGAACTCTAGAAGATCATAACTGAGGAATAGAAGATGGGTACTAATGGATAAGACACAAGAATTACTCTAATAGAAAGAAACTAAAAATTATATGATTAGCAGAAAGGAATAAAGGGCAGATGTTTGTTACGTTTCTATTAGATGCTGCAGGGGTCCAATATTCCACTATTCTACAAAGAAAGAATGTTAGTATTATTTAATAGGTCATTTATATCTGTATAAAGACAGAAAGAAATGATGGAAATCAAGACGTGAATAGATACTATTTCAATAGTGAATTATAATTAGATATACATGAAAATGGCTTATAAAGGTTTTCATTTATGATATTATGCAGGTGAATTTACCCATGTTTCTGTGTTAATTAGCTAGCATGTTTAGAAGACCCTCTGAGACTTTCCTTCATTTTGCTTTTTCGTTAGAATTATAATTGTAACAGGTTTATGGGAGTCTCTGGTGGAAATCTTGTGAACGTCTTGTTAATGGAATGCTTTCAGAAGTTTAGGTAGCCTGCAGTCTAGCAGGTTTTGGTTTTATTTGCATAATTTGTTTTCATGATGTCTGGCAACAAATATTTTTTATGCTGCCAAGCTTTGTAGAGAAACACCACTTCGCTTTTTTGCTTCTTATTTCAGTGAAAGCTATTCTGCCTTTTTATACAGGAAAGTCCTGGGAACAACTGTAAGATTTCAGGCTTACTGTAGCCTCTTCTTTAAAAGTTAAGACTTTGATAGCAGCCAGATTCTCTGGAAAAGCAAGTCATGATTAAGATAGGAGGGAGAGAGCTCAACAAAATGTTTGGCCTCTATTTATTGCTAAATATTTTTACAATTTCTTCAGAGAATCATAACACTCCAGAAAGAATGAATTTGACTGGGATAACTTTTTACCTACTTGAATATCATGACTGAGGAAGTTTTAAACAAAAAGAATAGTTACCCTTTTATAAATAATATGAAGAATGGAGTAAAAAAAGGGAAAGGGAAAATATTTTGTAAAAAAAATTAAATTAAAAATAAGTAGGGAAACACTGAGAAACTATGAAAAATTAAGCAAGGAATTATTGTATTGGAAAGTAAACATGTATTTCAAATATTAAGGCATTACTGGGCTATTGTGTATTTTTTTTTAATTTGTCCTACATCTAGTAATTTCTTCATTGATAAAATGATTTATTGATTCCTATCTTGCTCATTAAACACCTTAATTTTAAACTTCACTGTCCTGCAGGCATCTTGCTAAGGTATTGTCATCACTATTTCTCCTCCCATTTAAAACACGAAACTTCTTTTCAAGATAAATTTTTCATTACTCTCCATGATATTGTTGATGCTACACCATTGCTAATATGTGGAGAAATTCTACAATTATCCAGTTATCTTCTCATTTAATATTTAACAATTGGCCATAGTCACCTAGAGATTCAGAGCACTGTAATGCAATTGAAAAGGAGTAATATCCTCCACTTAAGAGAATTTGGGATAAAAGAACATAAATACATGTTGATATTTGTATACACAGGTACAACGATAAATATTTACATACACTTAGATAACTAAGGTCAAGCTATCCAAATTAGTTAATATTGAAAATAATTAAAATATCAGGGTTTTTTTCACTCTTTTTGTGAATTCTGCATGATATAAGACGTATTTACAGTGTCCATTTGCTTTCTAACTAGGATTAGTGTTGTAATAACTTTAACAGAAAAGATCTTTAGAGTTAAAAAAAAAAAATCAGTGAAGAGGAAGAAGAAGGAGACAGCTTGTCATCTGTATGGTTTGCTTTAGATCTCAAAATGTCAATTTTTGGCATTCCCCTTCTCTACTTTTAAAATCAGTATAATTCTCAGAAATTATGGAAATCAGATTTTGTTTACTAAACTTTTGAATACAACTGGAAAAAATGACCCTTGAAGGAAGTCGAAGTCTAGATATTTAACAGTTTCTTAATCTCCTGTTGCAGATGGGTTTGATTAATTCTAATTTTGCAAATTTTCTTTTCCTATAGTCTATACATAACCTCTGTGGCTGTACTTTTGTCACATGGTGAACATACTAAAAGAATATCTTGTAGAGTTGTAACCTATTTTCTATGTCTGTACTTAGTTCTGTAAAACTCCATATGGTTTTATAACATATGTTTTATGTTTGTAGGTTTTTTTCACATTTTCTTTACCTCTCTCTAGCTAGAATAACATATTTAAAATGGTTTAATTCGCCAATAGAAGTGTTTTATTCCCCAAGATGTAACATTTCACAGAATCACATAATAGTTTGGGTTGGAAGGGACCTCTGAGGCTCATCTAGTCCAAACCCTCTGCTTAAGCAGGACCACCTAGAGCCCAGGGCATTGCCCAGACAGCGTTTGAGTAACTCCAAGGATGGAGACCCCACAATTTCTGAGGGCCACTTGTGCCAACACTCAGTCACTCTTACAGTAAATATTTCCTGATGTTTAGATGAAACCTCCTATATTTCTGTTTGTGCCCATTGCCTCTTGTCCTGTCACCAAGCACCACTGAAAAGAGCCTTTAATTCAGTAAATGCTCAATATAATACAATGCTGAAGTCTTTATTCTAAAGATATTTTTCTTCAAGTGAATGAGAAAGATGCTCCTTCCTTCTAACTCTAACATCAGTAACTAGAATAGCGAATTATTGGAAATTAAGGGTGTCATTTTAGGGAATCATTCCCATTCATAAAAGCTCTGACACATAGATTATATCTCTTTGATATAAATGAGGGTTATATGCACATCTATACTTACACAAAAATCTAAGAGCTTTCTTGAAAAAGACATGAATGTAAACCCTTGCTAATGTTTTCCTGAACTGTAGCAATGAGTAGAGCTATTATAACTATTAAATCAGTGCTTAGGAATTTATATGTAAATTTCAGACTCAACAGAGCTGTTTTAGAAAGAAATAAAAAAATAGCAATTTTATACACAGCATAAAAGTAGCTTATGTGAATGCCAGTGTTACAGGTATAAATTAAAGAGAAAAAGAATCCCACTTTCTGTGGCACACCAATTAACATCAGTTTCTGCTGCTTCAGATCTATGTTCAGCATCTCTTATACCGATTCATTACTAGGAATGAATAACAGGGTTATTTCAATAAATATGCAATGTAACAAGCCAAATCATACTTAAATAACTGCCTACATACAACTACCCCACAGTGAAGCACAACACTCATCAAATTAAGTTCCATCTAATTAAAATCTCAGTCAAACAGATCAGTATTTCAGTCAAAAAAGGCTATTTTGTGTCAATGTATTTGATATTAGGATATAATGAAGATGAGGTACATAATTGCTAAATGGCTTAGCACTTTCTGAAAACAGAAAGAACTTTTGTATTACTAAAAATAACTCTGGCCTTCAAAAACCAACATGAACGTGATACTTGGATAGCTAAGAGCTAAACTGGAAGCAGTGTAGGATCTTTAATTTCAAAGCACCACTTGCAGCAACTTTTAGAACTTGTATTGACAATTTAGACATTTGTGCAAGAATTCATGTTCACACAATATTAAATGAAATCATATTTAGCATAAGTTTTTCTGCCAAAAAATACATATTTCTGCAGCCTTTTTCTGTAAAAAATTTCTTGATCTGAGGTTAAATAACTTAGTTTTCTATTATAAAACTGTTTCCCTAGCTGTGTTTTGTATTCATAAATAGATGTGAGATGGCAGGCTGTCCCTCTGCAGCCCATGGAGGTTAACAATGGAGCAGATATCCACCTGCAGTCCTTGAAGAACTCCACACAGGAACTGACTACATCTGAAGAACATTGTGTCTCTGAGTGGAATTTGCGCTGGAGCTTTCTGTCACTGGGAGGATTACACACCATAGAAGAGACCCACACTAGAGCAGTTCATGAAGAGCTGCAGCCCCATGGAAAGGACTTATGTTGGAGCAAGTTCACAGACAACTGTCTCCTGTGGGAGGGTTACCATGTTGGAGCAAGGGATGAGTGTGTGGAGTCCTGCCCCTGAGGAGGAAGAAGCAGCAGAGATGTGTTACAAGCTGACTGCAGCCTGCATTCCCCATGCCCCTGCACCACTGATGGGAAGGAGGTAGGGAAAGTTGGAACTAAAGTTAAGCCCAGAAAGAAGGGAAGGGTGTGGGGAAGAAGATTTTTAAGATTTGATAGTATTTCTCATTATCCTACTTTGATTTGATAGGTAATTTGGAGGTGGTGTTTAAATTAAATTGAGTTCATTTTCCCCAAGTAGAGGGTTTTTTTTGCCCATGACCATAATTGGTGAGTGAGCCCTCCCTGTCCTTTTCTTGACCCATGAGTCTTTTGCTATATTTTCTCCACCCCATTTTACTGGGAGGCTAAGAGTGGGCAAGTAACTGCATCAAGAACTTTTTCCAACCTGAATTGCCCTCTGCAGATTTACCTCTGTTTTATACCTTGGTTCTTATAAACATCAACTTCTAAACACTAGGTCATATCACCTTAACAGGACCACTTAATTTACTAACTTCCTGCTTTAGCTTTAGAAAACAGTATCCTCCTAGAAGGCTCTGAATTTATGTACTATATACAGTAAAAGGGCATACAGTATCCAGAGAAAGTTTGGCAATTTTTAGAAATTCTATCATTTTGGTCTGATTTTTATTGTGTGTGGGTTAATTTCTAAATAGCAATTCACATCATCAGAGTGCTGTGGAATCATTGTGATTGTCATATCAATGTCAGCAGTATGAAGCATCAGTACTCTGGGTATGTGCAGCACACTGGGTATGTGCAGCAGCACCAATTAGAGATCTGCTTTAGAAAGAAGGAAAAAAAGTGCCTGGTATTTGATACTAAATTAATTTAAATCAAAGCTCTTCCAGAGTCAGCAACTGTCAGATCTTCATCTTGACATGATCTGTTTTTAGTATGAGAACACCAAAGGCCAGTGATTAAGGGATTAAAGTGGAAATTAATTTATGAACAGCCAAAAAGGAAGACAAAAAAGATGAAATGGCTTCTTAGAGTAGTCCTGATTAAAAATCATATGAGACTATAAACTGTTACCTAGATTCCTAGGTAAGAGTATAATGGTTGAAGCTGATTTTCTGTTTGAAACTAATTCAGTTTTACATTTTTGTCTCCATATTGTATTAGACCAACATAGAACAAAGACAGTGATTTTGGCAGCTCTATTGAATTGATTTTTAAAATTTTACTTGATGAATAATGCACATTTCTAGAAGAGTCAATAGCAAAAGCAATAGTCCAAAATAGTTGTAATTGCATATAATATAGTATTTTAATTCCCAATATGCTTAGTAATTTATGTGTTTCAGTTTACATACAATTGTTATAAAGAACTGAATCATTTATATTAAAACAGATGGGAGAATTTTATCTTCAATGTATAATGGAGTTTAGAACATAAGATGAAAATGAATAAACAGATGTGAGTGAAATCTGCATGCTACATATTTAATTTTTTTTTTTTTTTTAATTCCTTTTTGCGAGTTTGGTTTTTTTGCGTTTTATTTCAGTGATTAAATAAAGCCAAGCTCTGTCCTCAATTACAACTCTTATACTCTGCAGGAAGCAACTTTTAACTTATTTTTTATTACTAATTAACTGACTGGGAAGGGGGCAAGGAAGTTCTCATTCTACTAACGTACATTTTCCTGCAAAAGAAAAAAATCATTCTCCAAAACAACCTTTTGGCAATTTTGCATATATTTATGGGAAAAGGTTTGATATTTTATTCATCATTACCTAGAAAGTGCAGACACATTTGTTTCTATAAGTCAGCTTCTGATAGATGGCAGTTTTATGTTTACATACACCAAAGGCCTCTATATTACATTGTCACAGTAGTGACTTTATTTTTGAAAGGTATCAGCCTCAAATTTTTTCACCTTTCAAGATTTGGCATAAAGCTTATTTTGATGTCTATGTGCAGTAGAAAACTATAGAAAGTAAGAGTTAAAGCAACATTATGCTTTATTCTTTCTAGTTCAGGATGATTGATTCATTTTCAGCTTGGCACCAAGAGAAACTTCCTTTCTACTTTCCAGTTCCGAGACAGCTATCTTTACTAATATGATGAAAAGATTATTATTCTTTACATGCAGTATCATCTCACCCAATAAATCACGTTCTAGATAGAATGTATTTCTGTGATCAATTACTTTGAAATAGTCAGTTACATATTATGTATTAATTACAGAAAGATCATACAGATGAGATTGTAGCATTTCCATATTACATGATGTAGAGAGAAGAAAGGTATGTTTTGTACACGTTATGACATAGACCAGCTTCTTACCATCAGTAAAGCTGTCCATGGATGTACAAGAAAAAATATTGTATGTTAGATTATTCCTAGCCTTGTTTTGTTTCAGTTTACACATTTTGACAGTGAGTAAAACTGTAGCTTTTCTTCTAAAATGGTTATGCTGAAATTTCAGTTAGAGAACCCTGCATGCTAAGTATGCATGAACAGTTTTTCCTCATACAGATCTTAATGACAGGCCTCCAGACTGCTGTGCACCATTAGAGGATGTAACCTTTTCCTCCAGATAGAGCTGACACAGAGTCAAGTGACAAACTTGCTGAGACAAGCTAACTGAGCAAGTCCAGTAAGTTTGTCTTCAAAATCTGTACAAAGTAGTCATGGCTTAGGCCCAGATGGCAACTATGCACCATGTGTTCACTTGCTCTCTCCTCCCCACCTGGTGGGATAGAAATGAGAATTGGAAGAAAAAGGTAAAAAGCTCGTGGATTGAGGTTAGGACAGTTTAACAGGGCAACATGAGGAGAGAAGAAATAATGATAATAATACGAATTAAAGAATATACAAAGTGAGTGATGCAGAATGCGAATCCTCACGACCCAGAACCCAATGTCCAGCCCATTCCCAAGACACCATCCCTCCTCACCCCCCCCAGCCACCTTCCCTAGTTTACATACTAAGCATGACATCATATGGTATAGAATATATTCTTGTCTGGTTTAGGTTGTCCATCCTGTTTGTGTCCCCTCCCAGCTTCTTGTGAAAATTAACTCTATTCCAGGACAAAAGTGTTGAGTGGCTGTGATTAAGAGTTGAAAGCTTTAAATGGCTTCACCTCTCTCTCTCCAGTAAGCAAGTATATTTCTGGTTTCTGCAATCAAGTAGATCACTATTGCTGAGCCCTGCTTTGAACATTGAGTGACCAAACCCGTGCATCTTGTTGCTGGAAACTCCCTGAAGGATGTTCTCCTCATAGACAGGAATGCCTTTGGTCTTATTCAGGGATTGCTTTAAACTCATGAATTGTCTCTTATAAATTCTGTAAATAGATCAAAGGCATGTATTTGATGAAAACAGTCTTCCATTGCAAACAAAAATTACTACCCTTATCTAAAGGTGGCAGTTGCATCACTGTGGCAGTTGTAAAAGGGAAGCGTGTAGCCCTCTAGTGGGTTTAGTCATGTCTTTTGTCAAATTAGTAAAGCAGGACTGAGAAATCACCCTGAAGATGAAGGTGACTTTTCCCCTAATCTCCCTGTCCCTGCCCAAGGGTTTGCCAAGAAACACAAGGAAATGTTCCACACTGTTTGCATGCTGAGCCTCTCCAGTAGAAGCTTCTCCAGTTTAAAATATGTACTTTCAAGCTCTCAGAGCTGTATTTCAGCCAATTATCCTTTCTACATTTAATAGGATCTAAGCCATAGCATCAGTTTTGATGTTTCATGTACAGTGACATAGTTTACAGGCACCTGATTTAGCTGTCCAGACACTCCTGAGAGGAAGATCTTAGTTCAGGATTATGCTGTGTATCTTTCATTTTTCCTGTATGAAGCATAAACCAAGCTTGTGTTTGCCATGAATATACTAACCCAACGCTTAGATTTGCTTTTAACTCATACAACAGTTATAAACAATTTAATGTTATCATTCTCCCTGATGCTTACCTGGTTAGCTGCTTATTTTTGATGGTTCTGTTGATTACTCTTCAAAATGCCTACCAAGCTACCTAGTTTACAACAGTATCATTTTTCACCTTGGTGGCTTTATATGAAATAGTGGGTAAAAAAAATTGTAAGAGAAACTTTGATAGAAACGAGAGGAGTGGCTCGAAGTGAGGTTGGTTCTATCCCTTACATTATCATTACAGATTTCAGTTATGTTTGCCACTACCTGCAAATAAACCTCTGTAAAGAGATCTCAAGAAGTCATCTATATAGATCTGCTTACCTCAAAGGATGAATTATGCTGAAATAATTTTAACAGATATACCTTGCAAGATCTTAAATTACGATGACTCCCGAGACAACTTATTCCAATCTGTTACTATTATTATGACTTGAAAGCTTCTCCTAATGTCTAACCTAAGCTCTTCTTTTTGCAACTCAGACCCATTATATTTTGACTTATCCACATTCACTGTGGATAATTCTCTTTGATACCTTTTATGCATCTGAGAACAGCTATTGTATCCCTAACACCTACCTTCTCCGTTTTAAACTAAGCACTGAAATATTTTTCAGTCCTTCCTTGAAGACTATTATTTCTAGATCTCTGCTTATCTTTTTCTTCTGCACTTATTACATTGCTAATTTCTTGAGCTTCAGTGTACAAAAATGATAGCACTATTTAAAACAAAGCTGTTGACTATTTCTCTATTTTTTCTTTATGCATTCATATATATATATACACACACACATATATTTAATAACAGGATGACATTGTTGACACATATACATTTAGTGATCTGTTAGAACCACAGATCTTTTCTGAAGAACTGCTCCCTACTTGTGTTCTTATAAGAGTATGCATGTCTATTGACAACCCTTGACTTGGCAAATTCAAATCTAGCCTTGGAATATCACTGAATTCAATTTCAACTTCCTAAATATAGTTTCTGCTTATTTCATTTTTAAGAGCATTACTTACAGATCCAAATCAGATGCCAGTGAAACCTTGTTCTGTGTATCTTTTCCTTTGGACAGTGAACAACAGGTAATTTTACTCTATCCACCTCTGTGGCCACTTCTTAGTGAATTAATCTAAAACAGAATGAAAAGGAATGTAGATGTTTTATTACATCCTAGGTATTTTAGCTGTTGCTTCTGTTCTGTTCACAACTCATGTTATCACACTACAGAGAAAGGAAAAGAAAAAGTGTTTACAACTTACACTTTTCTGTTCATGGTGATTGCTGTTTTCTTGTGGATACATGTAAATTGTTTAATTTGCTTCAGTATTTTTCTGTCAGCTGAAGGTAATTTGACTGATTTACAGTTCTTCCCCTTTTTTTTCATAAAGATTCTAGGTTCGTTTTGTCCTGTCTTTCAATACCATGCACTATTAAAGATAGCTGTTAGCAAATCCAAGATTACTACAACCAGATCTGTATATATCTAAACCAGAATTTGTCAGGTCCAGCAGATAACTTTGACGTTTTTGTGAAACTGATAATATTTTCACAATATTGATTGCTTTCACAAAATATTCAGGTGACAATCACAATAAATGCAACCACAATTGAATAAGATAAACCTTGAATAAAGAGCAAGTTAGAGATTACTTGGTTAAATTTGAGACTTTCATACATAAACTCTGACCTTTCTTTCTCTGTCAAAGTTGAGATCTTATCCTTTGTCTTTAATATTGTGCTAATGTCCTTTTTCCTCTGATATTAATTGAATTAACTGTCTGATTCAAACTGACCTTTTTAAGGGTGATGAAGACTTGCATTATAAAGAAGCATTCAACAACCAGGCCCTTCTCAGGCTCATTTTTGCTAGCTTCACTAGTCCACTAAATAAAGAACCATTGCTAACCTTAGTCAGTGTCCTATTGCTAATATAGAACATCTATTTCTTAATCTTGATATCTCTTTCTATTTGTGTCTTGTTTTTTTGTTTTTATTTTTAGTGTTTGCTCTTACAAGCTATAAAATTTGTATTCAGTAGCTGCATCCCATTTATTATTTCTCTTCCACCTTGTGCAAAAGAACAGATCTGATTCCTTTCCCTCACTGAATGAAGCCTCTGTTTTTCCAAATTTAGGACAAAAGATATACTTTATACTATCACCTTACATTGTTGTATGCCCGTGCAAAATATATACATCTGGACTAGCAATAGTTATGTTAATTCAAAATATGAAATAGCACATGATCTCAGGGAAAATTCTTTGAAGAAAATTAATTTTTTATTTTCTAATTAACTATTTTCAGATTTCAATTATAAATGTAATGTTTCCTTGCAGAAGTATAAAACATTAAAGACTGTAGTAGAATAATTTGATTTACTATACATTTACAGTAATCTTTTTTGATCAAGAAGTTATATCCTTCTTAGAAATGAACTCATATTCTTATATTTACATTTAGTTTGAACTATGAGTATTTTTCATTAAAAGAGTGTAAAAGATTATCTTAGCAGTCTAGAACACAGTTACAAATTCCAAGTGGCTGAATTCCAAGCTACTTATGCCCTTAAATGCAAAGAACAAATGATTATTGTAACAATGTAGTATTGGAGTAGATTTTGGAAAAGAATAAAGGTTCTTTAAAAAGTTTGACTTTGCTCAGAATTTTGGAGGCAAGTTGTGGGGTTTTTGCTGTTTATTGTTTTTTTTTCTCTGTACAACAACATTGAGAAATTAAATACAACTTTTTTCTGTTTCTCCTTTAATTTCTCACCTTCTCCTATTTACCCCTTTCCATTTGAAAATGTGACAGGAACAGTGAAACACTGTAAAAATAGGAAAAATGTGATTGAGTCCTGCTTGAAAAGTAATAACTGGTTTTCAAATTTTAGCATTTTTTTCACTCATCTCTCATATCCATGTTTACCATTCATTAACTAATCCATCAAGGATGTTCTGGCTTCTCCATCACTCTGAGTTTTTACATATAAGTTCCCTTTTTTAGAATTGATGAAAAGTTCTACATTCAGTACTGTGTTAGGAACTATGTGCTTTTTAATACCACGATTAATTTTGAAATCTTGAATAAAATCTGTGAGTACTTTGTCAAGACTTTTTTTTGAGACATTTTTTTAATAGATCTATGAAATTTCTATAAGATGATATATATAAGCATAGGAACATCTATTATATTTTTTCCGTGTGTTTTTATATCTTATACATGCTTTATATGTATACATTTGACTTAAAACTCTGCAATGCTGTTAATAGTTTGCTTTATAGACAAGATCAAGTCTGGATTAATTGGATATGGATTAATGCATTTGTTTTCCAGTAATGCTAAAGAGCACTGAGCATAAAAGCTACATTGTACCAGTCTTGCTAAAAACATTTGTCCTATTTGTTCTTTTTTCCAGTGGTGACACTTTGTTTTCACAATCAAGATGGAACAATGAATTAAGAAGCCAATGTAGGATAGTGAATCACCACAAAGGAAAGAGAATTGAGTCTTTTTATGGGTGGCATTCTACATAGACAAAATATAGAAAACTATAAATATCTACTGGAAAATGTAGTTTGAGAATAAGATGCTTCTTACTGTAAGGTCTCCTATTGCATGCTGCCATTACAGATCATCTGTGTAAACTGATTAAACAGAAGAGAATTTGTTATTTCCACACACACTGGAGAATGTGCAAATAATTCTTCTTTACATAACGAAACAACTGTAAATGAGAAAGACATTATTCCAAATTATCTCTTTTGTCACTCATTAGGTGGGAAACACATTACTTTAATATCTTTCAAACTGAGAATCATAATTATTTGATGAGACCAATCTTCATTACTTATCTCATCCTCTAATTATAATGTATTAGTTTTATAAGTGATTATCGAGAAGCTAGTTAATCTACACAAGAAATCAATAATTCAAACCAATAGATACATTTCATGAGCTACTTTCATATTGATGTGGACACACAGTTAGTGACTTGTTTATTCAATATCTCATCTAACATAAAGTGTATTCTCCTAAAATATACACATCACCTAAAATAACATTAGGAAACATGAACAACTGTATGAGTAGAAGACTGGATGCATACATAAGGAAATGGATTATTTTAAAAAGCATTTTGTAGTAGTTTCTAAAAGACCTAAAATAACCTCTTTTCCCTGATGGTTTAGAACTACCACGTGTTTCGGCTTACAGCTCACCAACAGTTTTCCTGCCTCCCAAAAGGCTTGCTCTCAGAGTAAGCCTGTACATTAGAACCACTTTGAAGAGTTAATCTATAGAACAAAAAAACCAAAACCAAAACAAACAAACAAACAAAAAAAAAAACAAAAAAAAAAACAAAAAAAAAAAAGAAGGAAAGAGCAGCTATCTAGATTAAGAAAATAAAAGGTTGGAGATTTTGCTTCTATTTTTGCAAAAGTCAACTGTTATACAATCTGATCTTCTGTAACTGAGGCAGGATGCTGTATACTTAGCAGTATCACCTGTGCTGATGAAGCATTTTCTTAGGTCTGGTTTTCATTCAAAACAAAAGGAACTGGATTCTGACCCTTGCTGATTTCCCACAAAATAGAGTCAGTTTTTTTGATGCAACCTTTTCATAAGCAATGAAGAAAGATTCTAACAATATCGAGAAGTAAAATAGACTTTGAAAAATTTCTATCAACAAACTACAGTTAACTCTATACTATTCACAGGGACACAGTATACTATCTGCTGTAACCTTTTTTCATTATTCTCAGTGAACAATCAAGTAGTACTAACATGTGGCAAAGTTAGAGCTTTTCTTCAGTATTTGTTTATCTGTTATATTTTCAGGTATAAATTGGATGACATGTAAGAATATGCAGTAAATGAGTGATGTCTCAATCTTGTTTTGAAGACACTCACCCTCTGCAGAAAGGAATGCTGCACTAATGCAAATGTTAACAGTTCTGTGCTTTCCAAAGTGTAACAAAAGATAGTGGCAATAGACATTTATTACATAGCATTCTATACTAAATACATATTTCTAGTGGAAGTAAGAGAGATGCATGTTCACATAGCAAGAAACATTTCTAAAGATTTCATTTTAATTATCTTCAGTGTGTGGCAAATTGCAGGTAATCTGATGACATAATGTTATGAGATCACTTAAGAGAAAGCACAATATTTCCAGATGGATAAACACTTTGATTTCTTTTTACTTTAATGTAGTTGCATTGAAGATACAAATGCATTTCATCATTCTTTTGAAGTGTCACAGAATGATCTTTAAGGAGTGTTGTGCTCTATTTCAGATTCATTCTTGCATAATTTCTGTGAGCCAGTACTAGGGCAAAGATTTGTAGTCCAGAGAAGGCAGGACCTTTGACAGAGGACTAACTACAAGTTTTGTTTTGTTTTTTCTATACAGTTCCATTTTTACCTTTAAAAGGGTTGAGGTGAAATGTGACATGATTCTATTCTTTCTGTTTAAAAAGCTTGAGCTGTGCATGAATACGTATACTGATGTTTGCCCATATTTGTTCTTTCCATGCAATTGTTGAGAACTCAGACATACGGGGCACTTTTTCAAAGCACACTGTTTTATGGTACCTCTAACACTGATTTATTTGAAATCCAGTTTAAAATCAAACACACAAGTGATTAAGAAAGTGTTGGAAAATCAGTTATAAATAACAGTGTTACAATAATCCTTCAGAAGAAAAAGGTTAGGAAAAAACCCAAACAAACACAAAAGCTAAAAAATACTGAAAAGCTAACATGGGATGTTTCTTTTCCTTCTGCTGAAACAGGCTTATGTTGGAAATTAAGTGGCATCCAGAAGAATAATGGCTATTGGGTTATGTTTTTCACTGCAGATCTTTGTACTAAACTTAAACAATTTTTTATTCTTGACTTTTTGTTTACAGCAAATGGAGGTATTCCAATTTGGTGGGACAGTGAGGACTAGAACTTGAGTCTCTTTCAATTCAGTGGGAAAAAAAGAGTAGTGGAAACATTTTATTTTCATATTCTGCTCAACACATTATTTCATCCATGAGTTTATTATTTTATAAAAGCCTTTTCCTCTGTGAATCTTTAAAATACATGTTGTCATCTGAAAATTTACACCTTGGTGCATTCTCAGCCTAATTCAATATTTACCATAATATGCCAGTCTTCTTCCCTGTATCTATGGAAACCATCTGCAATTATAATATCAGAATCTTTAGCATAATATGTTGATATAAAGACTAAGTCTTATATATGAAATGAATCTGCAGTATTCTTGACATAAACAAGGAAGTGGTTTTATATTTGGATAAAATTATTTGGCATTTGCTTGTTAAAGAAAGTTTTCCACCTCTAAAATTTTAGGGAAATAAATTACATTTGTTCCTGTCTTTGATGAAGTTATAAGGCCTGTAGCTTGCAGTACACCTCCTTGTGTCATATTCTGTGCACTTCTATATGCTATTCCTAATAAAATTTTGCAAAACACACACAATAATTAAAATGTAATTGCAAACCCTTCTCACCTTTAATAAACTCCCCAGAGTCTTCATCACTCTACATTCATGGTACACAGCATCAATTTGTTTGCTTACTCAAAGTATTTGTTATGTTCCCTTAAGAAGAAGTCACATTGACAGTATGGAAATTGAAGCAAAAAAAATTGATCGTTTTTTGGAGACCTGCTTTTTGCAGGTCTTTTTTTCTTTATTGCAGAGAAGTCATAGCTAAGAGAATATGAATATTAGAATTATTTCAAGATTAAAACAATTTCTGGTGCATACATATAGTTGTCCACATACTGACATACACCTAAGCTCCCCTTAGTCAATGGAGAGGTAATCAATACAATCAGTGAAACCTAGATATCTATAAAGTTAACCTATGGGTCAGCTGGTCAGACCTATTGATCAGACCTGGAGTCTACTTCAGGGTGAGTTCTCTCTTTAAACTCCCTCAGCTTTATCAGTACCATTCTCCAAAATAACCCCATAGTTCCAAAAATCTGAGAAAGACAGAGGTTAGGCTTTAATGCTTGGAAGAAAGGTGGTATAAAGAGAGAAGTGTCAGCATCATCAGAAGCTGGGGAATTCCCAGCAAAACAGCAGCTTATTTAAACAATCGTTAGTAAAGTTCTACACAGAGGACTTCACAGTCAGACAACACACAGCTGAAGAAGAGGAAATCATGATAATTCTTTATCTTAAGATGAAGGGTAAGTCACAGAATAGAAATAACCAAAGAGACAAGAGGAAAATAAATGTAATTTAAAAAAAGATGTGTGGTAACCCCACTTTTACATAAAATTGGAAGGAATTTAGTAACTAAGATAAGAAAATCAGGATTTTATGTCTTAAATGAAGGCAATACTAAAGTCAGAAGCATGATGGAAAGAAAATGATAGTAACAGAACAGTATAAAATCAGGCTACAAAATATATAGAAACTATAGCATAAATCATAGTTGTGGTAAAGTAGAAGAATGCATTTAAGAGCTCTTAGAATTAAGCCAAATTAATAAACTTACTATTTCAGGTACCATTCAGGTATCCAGAATCTTCAGGAATTGAAATCCCCGGCCTAAATAAGAAAAGTATAGTAGTCTGTCTGTATTGCCACCTAAACAACTACAGAAGTAAGACTGATTGCTATAGCCTAAGACAAGTTAGAGTGAGTAAGAAATAAATAGGTGACCTCAGTTACGCTATGGGCAAAGGCCAAATCACAACAGATGATATCAATAATTGTTTAATAGAATATCTGGCTTGCAAGTCCACAGAAAGCAGAGCAATCCTTTACATGGCTCAGTAAAGCCGAGGATCTGGTACAAAAATCTGGCTGTGGAAGCACCATCTATAAAAGGAAACATAAGGTATTTAGATTTAGCATCTCTACGGGAGTATCAATGACCAAATAATTTTGGTTATTGTTAAATAATTATTTATAATTAAATAACTTATAAA
>WTSP01021460.1:0-18346 GCA_025331215.1 Actenoides lindsayi | reverse complement strand
CGCTCCCGCTGCCGCTCGCTCCCGAGCTCCGATTCCTTGGCCCCGTGGCTGCCCGGTCGTTGTCCCCCCCCCGCCCTTCACCACCCCCCCCAGCGATCAAATTCCAGGGACGAAGCGAGATAACAGACTGGAGAAACCCACGCGAGACCGTGGACATGCAAAAAGGCCGAGGGTGAGCCTCCTGGGGGGGTGGGGGAGTGCCTTGCCATGCTACTGGTGGCTTTGCTGGCCGGTGACACTAGGCACAGAAGCAGCAGCATGCCTTTGCTTTGGTCGTGGCTACAGAACCTGCAGGGCTCCATAACAGTAACTGTGACCAACTTTCTCTCTTTTGTGGTTTTTTTCCTTTTTTTTCCTTTGTTTAAGACTGAGCTTTGTTTCTGGCTCTGCAGGAAGCTGGTAGCCTATGGCAAGGGACTGGGGAGAGAAGACTTCAGTAAGATAACTAAATGAAAAGGGCAGCAGTGAAAAGATGGTGCTGGCTTTTGACTGGACTGAAACTTGATATACACATCAGCCCAAATGCAAGTTTCCCCACGGCTCTCAAATATTACCCGCTTGTCAGAGGCGACGCGCTTACTGCTGCATTTTTAGATGTGAGGGTGCTGGGGGGGGAGGGAGCCAGCCGCGAACCCCTGCAAGAGAAGAGTGACCAGAAGAAATAAGACCACCGTCACTCCAGCTTTCAAGTAATTAAATAGCCAGCTGAAATATGTTGAGGTGAATGCAGGTGACGAATCGGAGCCTTTAGAGGGTAGGAATTAGAGTGAGATGAAATGCCGTACTGTGCCTATTAACTAGATTGTGCAGACTGTGCAAAGTCCTGTCACTGAAACATTTTTTTGTGCCAGTCTGCAGAGACGTACGGTAGTGAGAAGAAGCCATCTCTTCATAATTGGTAAGCCTCAAAAGGTATGGATGGGATAAGCTTCAAAAAGTCTTCATGCTGAACAGATGATTATGTCACGGCCTAGAAATCTCCCAGCTAACTTTTCTTTTCCCCAAAAAGATTTGAATTTTCCTGGTTTCATACAGGTCAGAATTTCTAAGTGCTGGTTTTGTTGTATTTTCATTTCTCTACAGCGCCAGTCAGACTTGGAAAGCCAAGGTGCATGCACAATTAAATCACAACCCGGATTAACACTGCTAAGACTTCTCCACAAGTGGAAAGAATAGGGTCGTGTTTCTGTGTGCTAAAACTGAAGGACATGTGGAAGGTGTCCCTGCCCATGGCAGGGGGCTTGGAACCAGATGATCTTTAAGGTCCCTTCCAAACCAAATCATTCTATAGTATCTTCAGCCTCCAGCCTGAGATAATATCCAGAACTGACTTCTTTTCCTTTCTCATCTCAAGAAGCAAAAACTTCCAGTTCTAATCCTTTGTTAATGACACACGTGTGTGCCTGTCTGAGCTGCTTTGGCCGCTTGTGCAACTCCTGCAGCTCAGAGCAGTCATAAATAGATCGTTGAGATTGCTTAGATCAGCCTGTTGCATTAAGGAAAAAGAAGAGAAAAACAAAACAGAAACCAGCTACAGAAATTAAAGTTAGTTGTTCTGATCTCCAGTCAAGGACAAATAGACGTTTTAATGGGTTTATATTATTAGTGCAGTTTCAGCTTTGAGAAATAGTCAGAACTGTGGGTTTGGTTGGTGTAGGTGCACCCAGTCGTGGTTTCAGCTGGAGGCCATGGACACCATCACCAGTAGGAGAGCATTGGCAGAGGTCACTGCTTGGCTTCAGCTGGCATCCCTTGGACAAGGCTTTACTCGCATGCTTGTGCTGCGCACACACTTCAAGTGATTTGTATGGGTGCAGATGACCCATGGTCTCTGGGAAATGTCCACCCCTCTGCCTGTGCACAGGGTGACTACATGCAGCACGGGTTTATTGCACACGGCCTTTCCTTGCTCTTCAAATCATCAGGTATTTGCGAGCCTAGAAGGGTTGAGTGCTGCTGCCTTAGTGTGGCTGGTGATGTCCACTGCAACCTGTAAAAGAGGTGTCCTGACCCACAGAGAGATGTAGACCATGATCTGCAAAGTGCTAATGGGCTGTGATGGTCAGAAGAGCTGCCCACATTTTAGCTGAGGATCAGACCCCTTTCAGACACATGGTGAAATCTTTCAGCTTACCAGGTCACTTCTGGAAGGAACAGCCATTCTCTCCTGTAAAGTCTTATGTTCAGTTGTAATTTGGTTGGATCTTTTCTCGTTCACTTTCATATTTAAACAGAAATCCACTGGCACTAGCATTTTGCGGGCAGGTCTTTCTTTATGGAGATGGGATGTAAAATACTGCTGAGTTTACATGTTGAAGAACCACGTTAAAAAAGGGAGATAAAAAAGAACATCCCATAATTGGAAATGTGAGAGGGGTAAGGAGCTGTGCAGAGACAACTTGCTTTATACTTTGAAGAGTTCGCCAACCTCATTGCTTGGCTTATTGCTCTAGGGCAAGTTAATTAAAGCCAACGGAGAATTTAAAATTGGGGAAGGGGAATAGTTCTTAATTATGTTGTGGAATTTCTTTCTAATTCATGTCCTTTCAAAACCCAGCCTTCATGAAGCCGCTTCTGGCCTGTGGCAGGTCATCCCCAGGACCCGTACGGCAGCGTGTAGCTGGCATGCAGGTTTGCTGGTTCCTTCATGAAACTATCTGGAGGATAAACTCCAAATTCACCAATGTTTTCCATTTTTTTTAAGGACATGGTGTGGTGTACAAGGAGTCTTAGGGTGTTTGGACCAGAGGTGTGGAGAAGCAGAGAGACAGGAGTGTGCAGAATGTGCAACATGAATGCTCAAAATAGAAAGAGAGAAGAGAGTGTCCAGAAACGGACTCTGCTGATATCGTTTTGGGACCCATGAAATTAATATATGTCCAAATCTGATGTTTTAGCTAGCATTTGTTGTCTCGTTTGCATTTTTGTGGAGCTAGACAGCTTGTTGGATGCCACTGTATGTGTTAAAATGTGGAATAAGAGAGAGAGAAGTGACATGTCATGGTGTGAATTTTACTGTGAGCTTCTTAAAGGGGTTTCACTTGTGTAAGGAAAACACCCTTCAAAAAATGACCAACATCAAGAAGCAAGTGCATGTGACATCCTGGGATAGAGAGGTTTAGTTTGTGCTTTTAATGGTCAGCAGGTAATGGACCATCTCACTGCCATAGTGGGACACACAGGCATCAACCCAGTCTTCAAGGAAAGTTTTCAGGGTAAAGCAAAAACCAACGTTGGCAGCCCCAAAAAAATAAAGTAATAAAAAAAATAAGCTGGGTATATTATTGCTCAAATTAGGGCCAAATAGTTTGGTCTAAACAGAGCTTCTTGCCTCACAGAAAGTTGTAAAATGCACCAGAGCTGCAGCTCACCAAGCGAGAGCAGGACTGTGTGTTTCTGAGGAGGGCAATGGGATGCAGTGCCTGGCTCCTCTGCAGGGAAACTGGTTGAGCCTCCAGTTAATCATGAGAATAATTTGTCAAGCAGTATTTAATGGACAGCTTAGGAGCGTGTATGTGGGCAGGGTAGCTTGTAAATTTGAATGTGCCTATTTTCTTTGACAGCAATCAATAACTGTGCTGTTTATTAATGTACTTGGAGAGGTCTTCTCAGACTTTTTATGATCAATCTGGGCTCTCTCGGAGCAGTCAAAAAGAGATGACAAAGCAGAGCAGAACTTCTGTGTTCACAATCAATATCATGCTTTTGTTTTCATGCTGATAGAGGAATTGTAATATGCTTTGGTGCGTGCATGTCGTGACCATGACTTGACAAAATAGAAAGGGAATTTTGGAGAAGAGCGGGAAGAAAAATTTCAGGTCTTCAGTGAATATCTTAAGGAGGAGCTGCTGAAGTGGGTCAGTGAAATGGTAATTAATTGTGGGGAGATGGAGGGGTTCACAGGCATTTGGAGGTGATAACACTTCTTGGAAAAACAAGTATTTGTAGTTCAAGTCCTCATAGGAGTAGGGGATGAAAATGAGTGAGAGCATTTTGACTGGAAGTGTTTGGTTCCCAGGGCAGTGGTGAAGTCCCCATCCCTGAAGGGATTTAAAAGCTGTATAGATGTGATGCTGAGGGACATGGTTTAGTGGTGACCTGGCAGTGCTGGGTTAACGGTTGGACTTGATGATCTTAAAGATCTCTTCCAACCAGAACGATTCTATGACTGGTTGCCTTAACTGTGCAGTCATCTCCCAGGGAAAGCAATGAATCCCACTGCTAATAAACATGGGATGGGGAGCAACGCAAGGTAGCAGATGATCTAGGTGGCTTTTATTTTCCAGGTTTGCTGAATGTCTGATAAGGACCATTCAGCAGTCAGCAGCTATAGCAGATTTTTTAAATATTTGTTCCTGTATCATGTCGAGTCCTCCATCACTCCAGAAGACTCCAGAAATCAGCTGAAATCAAGATCTAATTCCAGTGCTCTTTCCTCCTCTGTCCCCTACTCCTCTCTTGCATCCGCTGGACGTCCATTTCTGTAAGTTTTCCTTTCAGAACAAACCTATCATTTTTCACCACAGGATATTTACAGCTTCAATCAGTGCCAAATTCAATTGGCTTCTGATCTCATCGCTGGAAGTTATAGATGCAGATATTATTTGCACTGCGGTTAATTATGGAGCAATCAAACTTTGGCTTTTCCACTGTAATTTCCTCTGCCAGCTAATTTAATTAATCACCCCCAGCTCAGCTCTTCCAGCTGCGACCGGCAGGGTCATTAATTAGACATGTGGTGGTAGCTCACAGACCAGTTCCTGTTAAGGGGCTGCTGCCCACTTGATCTCTAAGGGAGCAATTGCTTTTTTGGAAGCATCCAGGCAGGATTTGAGGTAGCTGCCAGGTGATTGTATTCTTCAGAAGCAGAAGTGATTCCCAAAAGATGGACTGCCAGCAAAAAGTGGGATTGCTGGGACTGCCAGCAACCAGCTCACTGGGCATGGTTCAGGACTGGGATCGGTTCCCCGCTGAGATGCAATTTACAGTCTTACCCGGCAGTTCTCAGTGGTCCATCTTTTCTGGCTTGATCCAGGAGCTTAAAAAAAAAAAGGCTTAGAAACTTGGTAGACCTCCTTTTGACTGCTTGGGGGAGCTGCGTGGCTTTTGTCAGATGGAAAATAGAAGATTTCCTAACGCAGACAAGAAATTTGAACATACGTTTTAATTGCCAGATCACATCAATAGGAAACTTTTTTTTTTTTCTTCCACTCTGAAAACCATACAAAGTAGCCTGCTAGGTCTGTCACATTGTTTGGATCTCAGAGTAATCAGGAATTACTATTTTTTTGAGGGTGGAAGAACCTTTTACAGTAGACAAAATGAGTTAATTACTTACAGCTTAAGAATCTCACCCTGAACAGTGTCAGCAGAAGGCAAGTGATGTGGGAAGTGTGATCACCCAGCCTCACAGCACTGGAAAGTCCCAGCATTTTGCAGGGGTGACATCAGATCCTTAGTCTTCATTCTTGCATGGTCTGTTTTGATGGTCATCAGTAACAGACCCTGTCATTGGGTTCTACTCTGCATCTGAAATAGCAAAGCATCCTCCAAAGCCACCATGTTCTCAGCCTGCAGATACAATTGTAAAGCATCCTTCCTTTTATTACCAGGATCTTCTTTATCCTCCTTGGAGTGCCAGCAAAGCCCCTGGTATTCCCAGCACACCGTGTATTGGTTCTTGAAGTAGCTTAGCTGGAAAAAGTGAAAATCACCAGGATCACTGTAGCTCTCAGGCAGCTTTTTTTCAATGCCATACAACGGCTAGCTAGTTTTACTGCACTTTGATTTTGAACCTGTTGCAAAGCTGTCATTTCCAATCTGCACATCTGTCTGCCAGCAGTAGATTGCTGATGGATTAGTTGGAGTCTCCCCCACTTCTTTTCAGAATAGACAAACTCCGCGCAAGACAACTGTTTTAATCATCTTGGGTTACAAAGCCTCCTTTCAGACTCCTCTGTCCAAAACATCCATCAACCCCACCCAGTAATTGTAAACTGAAAATAAAAACTCGGTTCTCTTCACCGTGTAACTGCCACCATGCCTTTTTTAACAGAAAAACAGCACTGTGGACTCAGGTAAGATGCCTTTTCTGAAGGAGGAGAAGGTGCTTCTGATGCAACCCTCCTTTCAAATGCATCATACTCCCCTGGTGGCATTTTTTTTTCTTCCTTGTATCTCTCAGAAGATTCCCTCAGTCTGAACTGTTCGGAGAAGATGCTTTAAAAACAAAGACCCTTCCCTTGCCTGCAGTCAGGGAGAACTTTAGGGATTTTCACAGAGACGCAGCTCAGCAACTGTTTCAGAGTAGAGGGGTCACATCTGCTTCTACCATCACAAGAAGATTGTTGACATGTTATTGCCATCGAAGCCCTGAATAAGAGAGATTTGTAATTGATAAGAAAGCAGCCTGTCTCTTCAGAGAAGCTCTACACCTGACTTTGGGGCAGACGTTAGTACTTGTGCTGGGCATCATCACATACAAACTTTAGCAGGTAGCAGCTGGATCACCACACTAGGAACACTGCTTCTGGAAAACCTTTCTCTGCTTGAAGTCGGTAGTCTCATAGCTGGAAATGCTGCCGCTGGAAGGAGTGGGGCCCATGGGGATCTTGCACCTCTATCTTAAAAAGGTACTGCTATATAACTTACAGCCCAAAAGTCTAACTACTGCCAGCATTAACTAGAAGGTAATCCACTATGAAGACCTGAATCTGGAATGGTCCTTACTTCCACGCTGCAGAAAAGCAACATCTGAAATTCCTAAAATAAGCATCAGTGTTCTATAGGCAAGCTGGAAAAGTAGTTTGTTTTTGCAAAAATTAGAATTGCACTCGATCTTGATTGGCAGATTGCAGTCACCCTGTGCTGCTTCACTTCCTCATCTCACTTGGTTTTGTTTTATATGAGCAATAAATATTTTAAATCTTCCCAGAGCTATTGCATGTCTTCTGTGGAGACTCATCATAGTCCTGCCAGGCATTCATCAAGGCTTCCAATGAAGTATTTCTCTGCTCCTTATCAATCAAAACAGTTTACTTACAATTTCACTTTTACCTCCTGAAGTAATCAAAATTTGATATTCCACAGATTGCAGAAAGTCGTCACTGCTGTATTCTATGCTAATCCATCACGTGAAACAGGCATAATTTGGGCATCAGAAGGGCATTAAATGTTTAAATAAGCAAGAGCCAGTCAATGAGAGAGTCCATTAACCGCTCCAGATGACAGGGCAGAAAAATGTTTGGATCACAGGTACAGTGGGAATCCCAGCACAGACCTTGAAGAGCAATGGGGCATCTGCGTTCTGCAGCAGGCAGCAGGTTTTCTGAGCTCTTCGTGATACTGCTCAAATATCTGAAAGAAGTACATAAGCCAACAGAATGGCATGAGAGTTTTTTAGCTTAAGCTGCAGCATGAAGCTCACTCAGCTCTTTTTGGAAGATAGTCCAGGAGATAGTTAAAAACTTAATAGTTTCCTTGTAGCCTTGTTTATTTCAGTACAAGCTTTCAAGAGAAGCTTGTCTATTCATGATGAGAGAGGGGAAAAAAGTCTTTTTTTTATATATCCTGTGGACTTGAGCAAAACATACTCATTTGCCTTTTTCAGTTGTTGAAATAAGTGCTCTGGTAGCAAATACAGTGGGCGGGCCCCATGTGATGACACTGGACGATGTAGATGGTATAAGATGTTTCCCTAGTTCTTGAGAAGTGCTGAAGGACTTGAGTCCACCTTAAACTGTGAAAGGTGATGAGGGGACTTCTCACAGCCACTTCTCAGACTGAGGGTGTGAGGGTGGCTGCTGTATTTCTCTACAAAATGCCCATCCATTCCAGTGCATTTGGGAGAAAATTCTCCACAGAGAGGCCATGGATGTGGGATTTCTTGAGCCTTTATACTATGGTAAGGACCCAATCCAAAAGTCTCCTTGGTGGAGGAATGATGGTCTTCTGCTGAGTGTTATGATCCTCTAGTAATTTGACAAAGCATCAGCAAAGTAGATGTTGAGCTTTGCTGGATCGAGGATGTGATTTTTGTGTACTTACCGCCCTCAGTTCTTCTGTCCTCTCCTATTTGAGTCAAGTTGCATTTTAAACTAATTTCCCCTTCCAGTAGTAATTATTTGTACACCATTTCCCTTCGCTTGACGTTGCAAAGCAAGCTCTTCATTTCAAAGGGAACACATACTACGTGCAACCAATAGACTTCTGCCAGCGCCTGGGTATTTTGCACCAATCCAGGGCCACATCTCTTCAGAATAAATTAAAAAAAATAAAATAAAATAAAATAAGACCTATTGTAATTACAGTGTAAGCCTCCTTTTAAAAGGGTGACTGGCAAGGGGAAATTATGAAGACTTGAGACAGTAATTATCAGCCACTGAAAGTGGCAAATCAAGCTGTCCATACCAATCTCCTGGAGGAAGGTGCCCCAGGAGCTGCGGAGAGGGGTTAGACGAGAGGCCGCCCGGGCACGAGCCCTCTGAGCCGCGGAAGGTGCTGATTGTAGTTGTCAGGTTGCTGCTCTTAGAAGCTCTCCTGCTCTAAATACAGCCCAGCCACCCTCGTCGGGAAAGGATCCTTAAACCTTCCTCTTCTCCCCTTCCACCGCTTCAAAAACACAGCGGCTGACAGTCCAAATGTTTGAAATAATTGGATTCTGCATTCTAATTCATCTGTAAAGTATTCGTTGATTAAATTAGCCTAATAGATATTATTTCTTACATGACTGCATAATTTCATCCTGATTGGATCACTGTGGCACTAACGAGTCCCCCCATTTACTATTGACTTGAGAATCACAGAAGGCTAGAGATAACTACCATCTCGTTTCCATTTTTTTTTTTCTTTCCCGAGCGAAAAGTTAAACTGATTTCTGCTAAAAGAGCATCCAGCTGACACTCAGGTACAGTTGTATTTCAGTCTTCGAGACCAGTGTTAGAATGAAAAAAAAAATATTGGTTTATATAATCTTGAACCCTCTTTTATTTACTCAGTGGGTTGTTCTGAAGCAGAAAGATTAACTGACCATTTAAATTCCTTTGGGGGAAAACGGAAACATTTTTAAATAAAATGCATTTTATTATCTCATCAAAACAGATAGGAGCATTGCAAATGAACCTCGTAAGGACTGCACGCATTCAAGGAAATGAAAATACTCCTTTAAAGATAACGTTTCAACATAAAGTGCTTTTAGCCTCTATTAGTAAGATTTTTCTTTGAGCTGCAATTTGAGTGTAACCAAGAGAAAAGAAGAAGGAAAGCAAAATTATATTTAGTTTTCATGCTAAACGAGAGCAGATATTTCTTTCCTAAGTAAGAAGGAGCTACCTCGGGAGTCGCACTCGTCTGCCATAAGGATGACTGACTGGCTCCTGCCCTTCTAGCTCTCCACACGCAACCACCCATCCAACCCAAGCTGACCTTCTGCAGAGGGTTTTTGTTGGGAAGGGGTTAACAGTACAACTGGCTTTTTCCCCTGCTCCGGTGGCTGGAAACAGCTGGTGGGTTTTGTATAGCGCCGGTGAACTGAGCAGTGGAAAGAAGTTTTTGGCAAACACTCTGCCTGCTGGGGACAAGGAGAGGTGGGTCAACTCAGGAAACCATTTTCATGAGCAAACGGGGGAAACAATGACCGCTCAGCAGGAACAGAAGGGAGACCCGCTCCCACTGAATAGCTCTCCCCAAAAAACCCGTCTCAAAAGGAAGAAGGTCCGTTCGCTGCTGGGAATCCAATAAATTGTTTCAGGAAGTGAAAGTCTGTCCAGGCTAATGGAGCCGTGATTGACAGGTGGTTCTCATTACGGTGCCCATCAGGGGACAAAGTGAATTCCAATGTTATTTAAGAGGTTAAGTAGAAATAAGATGCAGGTGACGGCCCAAGGCTTGAGGCATCACACACTACTCTTCCTAAGGTTGTTGGTTTGGGGTTTTTTTGTGAAGAGCTTCCACAAAATGTAAAGATAGTGGAGGCAGAGGCAGTTTGGCAAGTAAAATTTGGTCCTGCCGTGACTAAAGATGAGCTTACCTGGCTGTGTGGGAGAGAGAGCAAGGAAAGAAATGTTGCTTTGGTAATTATTGCATGTTCCCGTTCCTTACATTCATGTAACATGGATTTTACATCTGTGGAGGAGGTGCAGTGAGTTGAACTTCTATCACTGACTGCCATGTTGTGATGGCCTTGGACATCCAAGTGGAGGAGGAGGAGGAGGACAAAGCGCCACCATGAAAGACTGTAGTGGTTTGTTCTTCTTGTCGCAAGCTCAGAAGGTCACACACAGTCACACAGCGTGATGGTGAGGATTGGAAGGAACCTCATCTTGTCCAACACCCCCACTCCAGCAGGGTCACCCAGACCAGGTTGCCCAGGATCACATTGTCCAGGCGAGTTTGGAATCTCTTCAGAGGAGACTCCACAACCTCTCTGGGCAGTCTGTCCCAAGCTTTGGCACCCATGCAGGAAAGAAGTTTTTCATCCTGTTCAGATGGAACCTCCTGGGTTTGTGCCTGTTGATCCTGTGACCCTTTTCCTGAGCCCCCACAAGAACATCTTGTGGCACTCAGAGCCAAAACAACTACAATCATACGACATTTGTCTACTACTCGTGCTGTGGCAGCTGACGTGAACAAGTCACAAAGCTTTTAGCTTGATCAGAACAGATTTGAAGTTTTGAATTGAAATAATGCAGAGACCACATAGGATTGTTGGGTCAGGTTTCTGGGTGCGCTTCTCCAAGGTCTGAACCTAGCTTGAGAAGGAAAAGAAAAGGAAAATGCATTACCAGTGTCTCAGGTTGCCTTGTATTCCTGACCAGGAGGCATCTTTGTACCACCACAGGCTGCAAAACTGAAACTAAGGTCTGTTTCTAGCCTTATTCAGAAGAAAAATAAAGCAGACTTGCTTTGCAAAGGGTCCAAACCAGAATGTTGCTGGCATAGACTATAAGCAAGGCCAGGATTCAGTTTAAGCAGGGACCAGAGGTTTAAAATAAATCTGTACATGTGCTGAAGATGCTAAACCACACAGACTGTTTCCTTCTCTCTGCTTCTGGTTGGTTTTTTTCCTTTTTCTGAATGCCCAAATAAGCACTGTTGGTTGTCTTGGCACTTGTGGATGTCATGGGGTGGGAAGCTGAGGGATCTGCTCCGAGTCACGGTGTTGATAGAATATTGCATGGTGCATGGTCAGATACAAGGATGTAATTTAACCAAGAAGTTCACGGCTGGCTTGTGAATGACGGTGAAACTCCCAGGTATGACGTGCGTAATAAATCTGGTTGGATGCAGAATTAATGTGATATTCAGAATGATTATTTACCATTTGAAGCTCAGACGTGCCTGTGTATGAGAAGCAAATAGCTGTGCACGAGGCATTGGGGAAGGGCATGTAGAGGGGAGAAGAAAACTCCCTGCTAGCATTGTTTCACGAGTGCATTCCTGGGTAATACTAATGAGAATTGCACTCTAAATGCAGGATTGATTTGTGATGAGCTCAGCTCTAAAGAGTACATTTGTGGAATGATAACCTGATTGGTGGTGCTGCCTCTTGAAGTGCTGAAGGGGTCTAATTGGCATATAACGCACTATAAATTTATTAGCAGCTTCTGCTTTCCCATTGGTGGACCTTCTCCTGCTAACCACCAGGAAATTACCAATTTTCAAGAGTTAGTCACTCAAGTCGCACCGCGTCCTGGGTTTTAAAAAGAAGCCGACATTGCTGCTCTTAAAAATCCTGGCTTAGAGCTTCTACATCAATGACCAGCTGCAAGTGGGTCGCTTCTGTAGTGGACAGTTTGAGCACCACGTGTTTGCTTGTTCAACTTGCATCCTCTTTGGCTGCTTCTTCCTTCCCACCTCCTTGCCTCAAACCCAAGTTGCACAGAGACCATTAGGAGGTAACTAATCAGTTTGGCAGCCCTTGGGCTGCAGCTGCCACAAACCAGAAATTACAATTTTTTTGGCAGTTCCCATTCAGGGCTTTGATGTCCTTATTGATACATTCAGCCCTCGGGGCATAGCAGGCAGAAGAGGACATACCCACTTCGGGGGTTTTTTTGTGGTGGTGGGGAGCACAATAGAAATACTCAGGAGCCGATGTAATTATTTCAGTGACTTTGCTTTTAAGATTGAGTCACAAATTAGAAAATAATATTCACATGTTTCTTCTAATTGGTAACAGATTAGGGATATTTTATCTTTTCTTAAATAATTTCCAAATGTGTCCCAAAGAAGGATTTGCAGGGAAGAAGCTGAAAGAGAGGGGGCACTTAGGCACTGAGAGCACTTGGACAAGAGGCTTTAATTCCTTATTTCTGGCTTAAATCCTGGCACATAGCTTTTAAATCCCTGCACACCTCTCTCCGGAGGTGCTCTCGAAGTGGAACTTGCTGTCACTTTTGGCAGGTGTCTCTGGTGTGGCTTTTCTTTGCTGTCAGGTTTTATGTGGGTTTCCCACTGTTAAGCGCCAACCGTATGGCTTGTAAATCATAAAAGCCTAAAGGTTTGCGAGTGATTAATAGGCAGAGGTGCACAATTAGAAATGCCTCAGCAGTACTTGAGCACTCCGAGTGTCTTTTGGAAGCCGAGTCCATTTCTAATCTCACCTTTTCGGGCACATTTGGGCAATCCCAATGTTGCATATCCTGTTGTTGAAAACAGGCAAGCAAATGAAAAACAGCGTGGAGATTTCAGCTCTTAGGTACAGAGAAAACCTCATGGATTTCTGTGGGTGTTAATTGCTGAGGATTTCTCAAGTCTTTTTCTTCTTTTAGTTGTAGTTACTCAGGGTAATTCTTTATCTCCTTTGCTTTCTCAGAAGTACGAGCTGATCTACCAACAGCCTTTTTTTAAACATGTTATCATTTGTGGCTTTAGAAAGGCATCAAACACCTGGCAGCCCACTAAAACTGAGGTAGAGGCAAGTCCCATCGCTTGCTGAATGGAGAGAATCATAGAGTCATTTTGTTGGGAAGAGACCTTTAAGACCATTGAGTTCAACCATTAACCCAGCACTGCCACAAACACCTCAGGAGGTCTAACTAGCCAAGACAGGCATCATTTTTACTAAATAAAAATAGTCATTAGCAAAAATACGACTAACAGAAGAGCCTGATGACATTAATGATATCTGTAGAGTCCTTAGCATTGGTGAGATGTAAGAGGTGGCCCAAGCAGCTGAAGAAGTAATCATCAGAAGTGGCATAGTGGAACAGGAGTGTTGGTGGAGAGGGGAAGATGCATCGGAGAGGTAAATGAGGGTATGGGGTGTATTGAAATTGGTGATGAGGAAGGTGAGGGGAGCTGAGGGGAGAGCTCCAAGTCACTAGGGAAGAGATGGACAGTGATGAGATCCCCGTAGCATCTGAAGAACATGGGTCGCAGAAATGCTGCCCATAGTGATGGTCTGGCTGCTTCTCAGACCTCTAGACCTTCAGCTGCAGACGTGCCTTCCATTGCTGACTTGTTCAGAGCAGGCATTTGTTTTTATTTGATTGCTGCTCCAAATGTGTTTTTCTTCACAGTCTATGCTCAAATACAATGTTTATTACTTGAATTTTCTCTTTTATGTGTTATATAAATTCAGTGTAATGTTGGGTGGTTTTTTTCCAGTGCTCCAAAGAGTATCATCTTATTGCTTCTACTGGAATTAAGATAATATTAAAGCCCCCTGAAAGGGCTTTTGTTTTTCCTTGTAAACCAAACTGTTAGGAGTTACTGGTAGCAAAGGATTGAAATAGTCAAGAAAGTTTGTGAAGGTCTTTGTGAAGCATTGTAACTAGACTGTCCTCTTCCAGTTCCTGATGCTCAGGTAAAGGTTGCATTCCTGTTCTGCAGCCCACAACAGGTTTTTTCCACTTTGGATCACTGAAGCCACCAAGCTCTTATTTGAGATCTCATTAATGACGACTCTGCAAGTTTGTCAGCCCTTTGGGTAGACCTCAGAGGGTGTCCCCCCCCCTCATTATTTATAAGGCATCAGTGCTCTCATAGTTATGCTGCTTCTCCACCTGAGAGCATTACGAGCAGAGGCAAAGCTCCATTTCTCTTCTCTCATCTGTTTATGATGTGATACGTTCCAAAGCAGATCACATCAGCGACTGTTATGGTATCCTTAATGCGCTGTGATAGTCGCATCACGGGAGGAGCCGCTGGAAAGCGCGTCGCTGATGTACGTCCCTGTTACATGCCACATTACTCAGGGGCTGTGGGAACCTCACTTGGCTACCTCGCTCCGTCTCTCACCTGGCACAGATTATTGAGATTTATGCATTGAAATATTTATATGTCACTCCCTCCGCCTTTGAATACCGCACAAGAGCTTCCCCTAATGCGAATATGAAAGCAGAAGCCTGGTTTGGGGTGAAAACAGCCAGATTTTTAGACGTGTGTAACCAAGATAACAGACTACCTTCATTTCCACAAAACATTTCCTAATAGTTCATTTTCAGTTCCGCTATCTGTTCAAAACTACTGCCGCGTTTTGTGTGAAACTTGATTTCAAATGGAATGTTCCTATTTTTTCCTAAAAAGGAAGGAAAAAAGGATGTCATGATTTCTTGCGCTATAGGTAAAATGCTATTGCATTAAGCATAGCCTTTCTATAGGAGAAAATTAGTGTGAACAAATTGGGAATTAATGAAATCTTCTAACCCGAGTGGCTGTATATCAGATTGTAAATTGAAATTTCCAGTCGGTGTTTAAGTACTGGCACAATGCAATTTGATTTATACACTGAAGACATCGGGTTAAGTCTGGTTACACTTGAATAATGAAAGGCATTAGATACATGTTTGCAATTACTATTCTCTGCCCATATATATATATATATTACTGCAAACTAAAGCAAGAAGCAAATATACTGCTTGGTTCGATCATTTCCACGCAACTGTTGCGGAGCACCTTTTCATAGAATCATCGAATGATTTTGCCTTGTTTTAGGTAATATTTGTAGCATGCCCAAGGGTTGAGGTTGACCACCCAAGAGTTGGAAGCAGTCCATGTACATATCTAGAACGACACAGCGATAACTCACTTATTAGCCTTTTTTTTTTTTTTTTTTTTTAGGTAGCCAGCTCAGTGGTATGCTTTGGTTTAAATTTTACAGGGATGTATCTATGCTTGTGCATCGACATCCAGGGAAAAGGAACCAGATCATGAACTCAATCGTTTTTCTGTTGGTCAGCAGAGGGTGGGCGAAAGGGAGCGATCATTCGTGGCTGTTGTATTCCAGATTCTCATGAGGGCTTTCTTTGCACGTCTTAAGAGAAACCCATCTTCCTCCACTGTTCACAGTGCTTTCAAAATTTTTTTGCCAAGCTAAGTGTTTTAAATCTTCAGAGTTCACCATCATTAGGGGTTTTTTTCCTCTCCTAAATGTTGCTGGCAATGCTGTTTAAAAAAATTCTGGGGCTTTTGGGGTTAGTGGAAAAGTAGGATTTGTGGTATTCTTCAAGCTTTTTGTTAAATCTTTAGGGACTGTTTTCATTTCACATAGTTGTATGGAACAAAAAGCGCTTGGATTTGTATTGAGAAAAGACTTAACCAGCTTGCAGTTGTCACCCTTCCAATCTTTATTCTCAACTTAATAAGCCTTTTCTTAGTATCTGCAGCATTCCCTACTGTTATAGGTCACGTAGCTTTTGCTTAACTTTATACAGAGTAAAGCTCAGGTGTGATACGTTTTTTTGAGCATACCTAAAAAGTTACTAGATTGAGCATCATGCTATGAAAACATAAGTTTGCTGCAATTTTATGTGCTATGTCAGAGCCCCCAGTTGCAGGAATTTCTCTAAAAAGCCCAAAGTCAGTAACCCTTGATGTCGGCCAGGCTGGTAATTAATGTTGTGCAGTAATAAATCCCGCAGGTGTCTTAACACCGAAGGGAGATCTGCTGGTTACTCCATGGCATCACTGGAAGGCTATCCTGGAAGTGCAGGAATAGCAGCTTTTTTGCAGCCCTGCATTGGGGGATGCTGCCAGAAGAGAGAGCAAAGGAAGTGGAGAAGCTCCGCTGAATCCGAATTATGATTCTCCTGGTAGGTGTCATGTGGGGCATGATTAATTTGACAAGCACATTCAGCTTTGTGCATATGAGTCATCTCTGTCCGTCATACACAGTAGGGCTTTTTTTTTTTTCACCCCTTAAACACACAACTGTGAAAGAAATGGAAAATGTAGTAGTAGAGCAAATGATGGAGAAGATCCTGACCTGTGGGCTTCATGAAACAGCTCTCTAACAGTGCGAGGGGCTTTGGGCATGTTTCTTCTGGGAAGCTGCCTTTATTCATGTCTTTTGGGGCTGGTGTTTTGGTTTGGTTGCTTGAATAGGTCTGATGGTAGAAGTAACTTGAGTTGGGCATGTTTTTACAACACTGAATTGTTTCTCTCTGTCTCTCCTTGCTGGTGGACAAGAATTTGCAGGTTTAACAGCACACTGAATGCAGCCCTCAGCCAGATGAAGTCCCCAGCGAAGACATTAATTAAATCATTTCCAAGCTGGGTTGCTGTGCTGCTTTCTTGGATAGCCCTGGTCCAGAGTCCAAGCCAAGACATGGGTTGGCTTATCTGCAGCTTTCCTATAGGGCTGGTCTTCGTCCATTGGGGATGTTTAACTTGTAAGAAGTAATAAGCTTAATAGGTTGACTTTATTTAATTATTAATGATCCCTTTTCTGTCCTTACAGCTCATAAAACACCCTGTAGGTTGGCAAAACACTCATAATATTGATCAGGAGCCAGAGAGATATTTATTTCCTCTTTGCCCCGGCACCCATAAATCTTGGTCCTTTTCCTCGGCAGACGGGATTTACAGTGGCCTGTTTCTTAAAAGCTTTTTGTAATTAAGGAATAAATACCCATCGGTCTTTGTTTGCTGTCTGGAGCCCTCTTGTTTGCCAGGGACCTATATATCCCCGGTGGGCTTGTGCGCCTTCCCCCTTAGCAACGCAGCCGGGGAGAGAAGGCATGCATGCTAGGAAGCAGTCAACTGCTAAGCACTTACTTTGCAATAGAGTGGGGTCTTCTCCTGCAGAGAGAGGAAGCCCCTGTGTTTTCTCAGCATATTGTTCCCAGCTCCTCTTCCCTCTCCTCCCAGTTCCTGCTTTGCTTGGGGCAGGAAGACACTTTGGAAATTCCTTGCTGCTAGCCCTTTCTTCTCGCCTTCTCTTCTTCTCCCCACGCCCCTTTGCTCGTTGCAATTAAAAACATCGCGAACCTGTCCCGACGTTTCAATCCCATCTCCCCCCTCCTCGTTGTTTCTCTTTTACCCAACCCAACGCTGCGGCACCGGCTCTGTCCAAAGCAATGCGGTTTATCAGATGCGAGTGGGGTCATCACGGAGGGTTTGTTTAAATGGCAAAGCCCGGCACAATCGGCTGCCCGGCGCCGGTCGTTAAGTGCTGCATGCTTCTTGCATGCTGGACCACGAAGCTAATGACACATTCTGGGACTCTCCAGGAGTTTGGGAGGTATGAGGGTTAGATTTACTTCATTTTCTTGGAAGAGACACATTAACCTTGTTAGCTGGCCAACAGGAGAGAAAATTTGGCAGTGCTCTTGCTGAGCTAGCCAGGTTACTCCTGCGTTAAGTGGATGTACTTCAGTGAGCAACCAGAAATGGCAACACAACGGCCCAGCACCTGCACAGCAACACTAGAGACACCATTTAGAGGCTTCCTCACAGAATTATTTTCTTTAGCAAGAGAGAAGAAAAGATAAAAAATTTCAAGAGCTTTTTTGTGTTTGCAGAGGTATGGAAGATAAAACATCACTTCAGAATGCCTGTGCCAAGCCTAGTCAGTATTTCTGGTAGTGGAAAATACTTGCTCTCCATTGTAGTTTTAATGCAGCCTTTCAACATTTCATCGGGCCTTTTAACAAGCGGTGAGTAATTTTAGATAATGAGCAAATGACACATTTTTATTATCCTTGTTACTGCTTTGGTAAGAACAAGGCTGCTCTGGCACTGGAGGTGTTGAATTTTGATAGCAAGTTCTCAAGCTCTTCATCCACTTACTGTTGCCTACACATACAGTTCTGAGTCGCCACGTGAACATGGCTTTTATTTCAACCGTGCACAATGTTTTCGTATTTGCCTGTCCACCAAGTGTATGTGAGGGACAAAGTAATCTGTGGGCAGCAGGTCAAGGGAGGGGATTCTGCCCCTCAACTTCACTCTGGTGAGAAACACCCCCCCCCCGCCCCGTAGTGCTGGGTCCAGCTCTGGAGTCCTCAGCACAGCAGAGATATGGACCTGTTGGAGTGGGGCCAGAGGAGGCCACAGAAATGATCTGAGGGCTGGAACCCCTCTGCTGTGAGGCCAGGCTGAGAGGGTTGGGGTTGTTCAGCCT